>WFKH01003881.1:65924035-65943247 GCA_016163765.1 Magallana hongkongensis
TTTGGCCTTTGCCAGATGAAGTCGAGTGTTCTTGTCGGAAAAAGAGGTCAACCTCTCCCTGAGATTAACATTGTAAAACGGTCATACTATTAAAAAATATAACAATGTTGAGTTTTTTCTCTGTAGCGTTGGTGTTGTTTTGGTTATTTTCTTCTTAATTATTCTACTAAAATGGAGGAAATAATTCATATCCAGATATAGCTTATCGATACCGTCACCACATTCTACAGCCTATCGTTGTAATCTTCCATGCTCGATGTTTCCAATTTCTACATTACAAAATGTACAAAACGTGCATACATAAGATTCTATTAAAATTTGATAAGTAATGATTTGTTTGGATTTTTTTTATGTAATATCTGAAACTGTAGCTAATGACATATAATAAAATAATGTCGTTGCAATATTTTCGTGGCATTTAAATAGCACGGACTTCTATATATGAACTTCATTTGTACAAAAAGGATTCAATAAGGAAAGAAGAGAGCAAACACAGTATAAATTAAAATCGTTTGCGACAATTGTCACAATACCTGATTATCTTCCACAGAAACGGCACTCGCTAATGTGGTCAACAAATTAGCAATCAGATCTATCTTAATTTTTTAAGTATAATTATTTAGGATATAAATAATTATCTAGTTAAGATACTGATCATATAATTTAGCTTTAAAATAAGATGATTTTCCTAAATCTTTATACAGGGCTCTTCTCTTTAAGGAAATCAATAAAGTCTAAAAATGGCTATGACCATCCAGCCCTCTTAAACACAATGCATAATTATATCTTTAACAGAAGCCATGTTTTCCTTAAAAGATTTGTTTGCCAAAACAATAGGGAATTACATTACCGAAATATTATCTATATCTCTAAAAAGGATTTCAATTGACGATACATTAGTAGGTACAGAAAGAATATTCAGATGATAGCTCTACAAAAAACAATTATAATGTCATATGATCAGTTGATTATTTTGACTAACAAAATTAACGTTCTATGAATACCTTTAAAACTTGGTAGGCAATCCACTTAGACAGTCTACTATACGTTAGGAAAATGCAGATAGATGAGTATATTTTTAAAAAAAAATATGAATCATAGAATACAAATTGTTTACAAACATAAATATATATAAAGATTAAGAGCTATACATGAAGTCATTTTTGATAAACATAAATACATAGACTGTCACACAGAAAATTTATGATACAGGTTTATACTAGCTTTCTTACTTCTTTATGTTACACAAATAATAAAGGAAGAAAGCAATTATGTAATTATGTTCAATAGGTTATTTATTATAACCGAAAACTTTAAATTTTTTATCAATGTTTTTGTACTAATCTAATTAAGCTAGAGATTATAACCATAGAACTGGCATGGCAACTATAATATATAAACTACCAACGCTTTGATAATTTACACCAAAGATTTGAATAGGTAACACAACTTTTCATGTATAGTTAACATATAACCCATGATATTTTTCATTTTACAAACTACCAAAAGCTAGTCACCTATCTAGTTTACGAAAATATAAAACAAAACATAAGCTGAAAAAAAGTACAATTGCAAACTTTTGAGAAATTCGAAGAAAAGAAATTTTTAATCTTAAAGAAGTTTTTAAAAATAAACCTATATAACACCCCTTTCTCAGAAACAAAAACTTATTGGCTGATATCAATTCAGATTACTCATTTATTTCCCTTTCCAGTTGATTCCAAGGTTTATAAACACATACAAATAATAGACACCTTGCTTACTTGGAAACGTATCAAATGAATTTGACAAACTAATATATACTAATAATCAACTTACAAATAGTCAGTTTATTTACATGTTGCCACTAGTCGAATATATTTATGTACATCTTACGTATATTTACGTATATCAGTCAACTTTTGTACATGATAAACAGATACACAGTACATAGTCAAATACTAAGTATTCCAAAATTAAATTGCATGTTTTATACTTTACCTGTGTTACTCGTACACTCAGCCACATGGAGGTTGGCTCTGTTGTCCAGAGATAAAGCACATGGATCTTGCAAATCAGAGTTGTCAATGTAGCGAAGGAACTGTCCGGCCTGATGCCGGATGTGGATACTGTGGTTGTTATTGTCTGCTGTCCAGATCTGACCCTGGCTGTCAGTTGTGATGCCGCGTGAATCAAATAATCTCTTAGTAGTAGAGGGAGGACCAGTGTAGGTAAACCGGAGCTTCCCGGCCTGATTGACCACCACTACTGCACGGGTGTCATGGTCTGACACACAGATATCTAGGTTACTGTTTTCACTGATGTATATTTGAAGTTCTAGATTAAATTTTCTTAAAAAGCATGCAACATGAAATGTCTCATGGTCTAGTTCTCATAAGGAGAGTGAAACAAATATGAATTGTTCATTTAGAGTCAATTATCCATGGAATACCTTTTAAACCAGTCAAACTGCATTGTTCGCAGAAAAAATGGTGCACTGTAGACTAGACCAGTACGGACCACTAACTTGCATTTACAGGAATTGAATTGGGATAAATTAGATATTTACAGTATATTCATAATACAATGCAACAATTACAATTGAAACAGTAATTTTATTGATTGAATTCTAACTTTTTTTTATCAGATGAGGTGATGATTTAAAAATGAACATTGAGACAGGTAAACAGATGAAACTACCAGTTTCTTTTTTAAATGTAAAAGCTCTCTATACGTGTTTAAGAGTACATATAACATTTTCTTTTCATAATGATAAAGAAAAAGAAAAAAAAGGAAATTGGCAGTAAAATCTCAATTTAATTTGATTATTATTTTGCCTTGGCCCTTTTTCCGGTGTAAAATCCAGATCTTGTTTTTTTTAATCGATATCTTGAATAGACAAGCAGTGACAATGTAAATTGCGTTGGGAGTGGGGGTTGCTCAGCTTTTTCAAAAATGCAGAGCTGTGCTAAACTTGTCCAAATTTAAAGTGTGATTTTCGTGACACTATTTCAAAATATCAATGATTTTATCAATGATATCTGCCTAGCAATGATAGGAAGCAGAATGCCGTATTTTTATGTCCTTCTATTAATGATGAACAGTTCATCGGTTATTTATCAAACTAAAAAGAAAATATTCACATAAGATAAGGCTTATCTGATGATTATTAGCAGTGAGATTTATCCGCTTTGAGTCTTCATTTACCTCATTCATATACTTCAGTTTATCCTCGTATACAAATTACTTGAAAAAATGTACTATCAGGAACGTGAACTATCTTGTCTCAGTAACTAGATCAGATTTTATCAATCAAGCACCCAATGAACCACCCAAACTAAGTACCCCAATCTCGAAATTTTCATGTGTTGATTGCTATTGGTAGAGTTTGAATTCAGAGTTTAACACGGATCATTCAATATGTGTCACCTTAAAAATTGTACCAAACTAGAAATATCGAAAACATTTCATGAATAAGAAAATGAAAAACCTCATTTCAATTTGCCTTTTATTTTTAAAATCTGACAGCTATATTTAGGACGTTAACCTTCGAGAAGGTTCGTCTCCTTTACTCCGTTATGAACTGCTTTGACATCTCTTATCTTCTCTGCAGTATTCTTCAATATTACAGAAGTATCCTGGCGAATAACTCTCTCACGTAAAGAAAATTCAAGACAGGTAGTGGACTGTAAAAAATTGTTAACGCAATTAAAATATATCAGAATTGCTTCAATAAAAATATCTTTTTTTAGATAAAGATGTTATCATAAGTCAAAATTAGAATAAAAACCTTTTCATCGTAAAATATGATTAAGATTTTTTTTTTTATCTCTGACGCTTAAACAAAGTAACACCTGAGACAGAGATATCGCAATTGTTGTGTAACCAAGGTTCTTAAAAAAATTGTTTTAAATATATTTAAAAAAAACGATATCTGCTTAGCACTATTTAATTTTTAATTATATTTTATCCCACTTTCAAAATAGATTAAGTGAGTTTATCTAAACTTTTACAATCGTTCTTCTTCAAGCATATGAAAAACACTTGTATTTTGGTCTTTTTTATGTTTTAATGTTTTTAACATCGTTTTTTCTCCTATAAATGTTCCTGCTAAGCAGAAATTTTAACGTAATTGTTTAACTGCCTTTGTCCAATCGGATCGTAGTAGGACGGAGTTAAGACATTGCCGCTCGTAACTTGAATAAGAGAGAGAAGAGAGAAAAATATAATGGAGTAAATTATATGTAATGTAGATGAAGAAATCACCATTAGTTATAAATTAGGGTCAATATTACATGTATATTCTATATTGATGTAACCATAAATTGTTTTATAGTAAGCTTGTCAAAATTTATTTGGCCGAGGACAACAATGTCTACATACACGAATGACGTAATGTCAAACTAACCAAGACAAACTTCCTGTAGAACACTCGCATTTGACACTTGGAAATGCAACCGAAAAGTGATTAATGAATTTAGATATCATGGTTTATCCTAAAGTCAACCCATGCGGTAGCTTAGTAGACACATATAAAACAATGAGGCGCAAATTTGTCCAGATGCAAAGATGTTTCACCCTGGTAAACCATTGAAATTAAGAAAGTTTTTTTAAGTAAGTCACACCCTATACCAACAATATATATATATATATATATATATATATATTACAATCTATTTAAACTATGAAAAACTTCTAAGTAGTTCATTATTACAATACTTTTAATTTTCAGAGTAATGGAGATTGAAGATAGAAATGCCGATTTCAACGAAGATCACATAAGGAATTTTTTGCAGTAAAAAGTTAAAATTACACTCCTTTTATATAACCTGAGCTGATGAATGATATGGAGACATATTGATAATCTTTAGAGATTTGAATTTTTCTTATGTTTATTACAAAGAATACTAGTAATTTTTACTGATTCAATAATCTTTTTCAATAGAACTCATCGCAACAACTTTTTTTTCAGTTTTGAAAACTGGAAAAAAGGTGGTATATATTAGGGAACAAGAAAAATACATTAAGAGCTTATAATACTTTTGAAATTGTCGAAATTATACATTCATCATAATGCAAAATTAATTTTTATGATATATAGCTAAGGTAAATTTACACAATTTTTGAAGAGACAGAGTTACTATTTCATATGACATTTTTGAGATAAATACATAATAACTTATGGAAAATTATTTTTGTTTATTAGCATAAATAAACAGAAAAAGATTAATAAAAGGCGAGTAAAACGGTTGCTATTTTAATAACCATATTTAACCATATAAACTACTTTATCAAGTTTTCATTGTGATAGATATGGTAAAAAACAGTCACAAATATATCCATGAAGCAAGATTAATAAACGCCATAGTAATTATTAATGGTAACATTCACACAATCATAATATACACTAAATGCCATTTTTGTTACACTTTGTCATCCTGTCAAGTCAAAGTTTGAAGATTATTACATCTATCATTTACCGTCTTTTTTCCGTACGAAGCGTACACATAGTGAGTAAAAGCTTGCTTGGTCTCAAAAATGTACACATTTTGATGTACTTTATGCTATAGAGCCACCAGAAAAATGCCTCGCATTGACTTGGTATCATCAACGGTAAACCAACTTTTATTTTATGTGTGAAGAAGAAAATTCAGAAGGTTTGCAAGAATATCGTTGCGAACGCGAGTAATTTATTAATTCTCGCATGTGTATTGTTTTTAATTAAAAAGGCATTGTCGCGAAAATAAGTCGTCATGAATCAGTTTATCACTGGTACATTATACACCGCGAAATAAAGTCGCCGCGAATATAGTTGGTCTACAGTAAAATATTTACATCCACTAATATTTTATCCTCTATTCTTTTAAATCAAAAGGATTGGCTGAAATTTAAAATTTCAAAATTTTTAAATTCATTTAAATTGATTTAAACTGACTTCAGACCGATTTTAAAACATGATATCTAAGTTGCTCTTGCAACTCTGATTCTTGTGACATTTTAGTCGAATTGATTGGATACAATTTATTTTATTTTTTTAATTTTAAATTCACTTCGTGTTTCAATGACCTCAGACCGATTTTAAAACATAATATCTAAGTTGCTCTGGCAATTATGCGTCTAATGACATCTTAGTAGAATTGACTGAATGAAGTTTAATTTTTTTTTTTTTAAATTATTCTAATCTAAACTGACTTCAAATCAATTCTAAAAATCAAATCTAAGTGGTTCTTTCAATTCAAACGAAAGACCTAAGGCATAATATCGCATCTTGTGTGTTTTCACCTTTTATGTTCATTTACATATTGAAAACGTTAACATTGCTGATCTTTCTTCGTCATATATTTTTATTCTTTGCTTATTTCAGCCGTTTTGTTATCAATATACATGTATATTGTAATGTTTGTTGAAAAAAAGTATTGTCAAAGGTTACCATCTGTCAAGTAATATAAGTAAGTAAGCAGATAATATGGCCAACTCGAAACTGAGATATCAAAGATGCTGTAAATATTTTGGATGCTGTTGAATGTTATTAATATCTAAATGACAAAATCGGAAAAGCGTAATAAAATATCTTATGAAGGAAATCTATCCTGTTTTGTTTTTGTTTTGTTTTTTTGTTTTTTTTTGGTTTTTTTTTTTTGGTTTCTATCATCGGTATCTATATGGAGGGGTCATGTGATTATTATATATTTAATTAGAGAGACAACTAGATACGATCTCGTTACGAGTAACGAGTAGGTCTTCCGTTCGATTTTTTAAATTGATAGGATGAATTATCGATAAAACTTTAGATACAAATGATTAAATATTTTAGGGGCCACCCCTGTAGATCCTAAATGGGGACAGACATTGGTGTTTTGATTAGTGGAATCGATTAGAATAATCAATGCAGACATTTTTCTCTTCCACAATGCTTAACAAAATATGTCTCCTTTTTTAGATATATTGCGTCAAAGTCTGAGAACTTTGAATGCTAATTACGTCATAAATGGGTGTGGCGATGAATTTTCCAAACATATGTTGTTACGATCAACAACATTGCTTCTATAATGCATTACAAAATCTTTTTCGTTTTTAAGTTATTTGTAATAGAGTTAACGAGTGTCTTGGCCCCTAATTAAAGGGACCAGCCCCTTTTTGTTGATTTCATACGAAAGATCTCTCAAATACTAACATTATTTTTCTTACACCTATCTTAAATTGTTGTTCATTTTTGAAATACTAATGATTGAATATTTTAGGGCCAGCCCTGTAGATCCTTAATGGGGACATATATTGGTATTTTGATTAGCGGAATCGATTTAAATCATCAATACAAACTTTTTCTCTTCTACAGTGCTTAACAAAATATGTCTCGTTCTATAGATATATTGTATCAAAGATTGAGAACTTTGGCCCCCAAAAAAATCCCTAATTACGTCATAAATGGGTGTGGCATTGAGGTCTTCAGATAGATATTGTTACGATTAACAACTTTGCTTCTATAATGGATTACAAAATCTTTATCGTTTTTAAGTTATTTGTAATAGAGTTTACGAGTCTATTGGCCCCTAATTAAAGGGGCCAGCCCCTTTTTGTTGATTTCATACGAAGGATCTCTCAAATACTAACATTTTTTGTTCTTACACACATCTTAAATTGTTGTTCATTTATGAGATACAAATGATTGAATATATTAGGGGCCAGCCCTGTAGATCCTTAATGGGGACAGATATTGGTGTTTCAAATAATTGAATCGATTTAAATTATCAAATCAAGCATTTTCTCTTCTACAATGCTTAACAAAATATGTCTCGTTCTCTAGATATATTGTGTCAAAGTTTGAGAACATTGGCCCCTAAAAATCCCTAATTACGTCATAAATGGGCGTGGCAATGAGTGTTTTTAACAGATATTGTTACGATCAACAACATTGCTTCTATAATGCATTACAAAATCTTTATCGTTTTTAAGTTATTTGTAATAGAGTTTACGAGTCTGTTGGCCCCTAATTAAAGGGGCCAGCCCCTTTTTCTTGATTTTGTTGGAAAGAACTTTTAATACTCTAACTCTTTTATTATATATGTTTTAACAAAATTTCAACTGATAAAAAGATATAGATCAAAACGTGTGAAAATTTTGATTTAAAATTCGTACCCAATTTTCGTGCCTATGCGAGCTCCAAGAAATGGCGCCACTGGCATAAAACGAAAACAATAGGCACAACTTCAAACTATGGACTTCCTATCCTGAAAGTTTTATGTTCATATCTCTGATAGTCTACGAGATCACCTGTTCACAAAATGGGTCGAAAAGGTTTACAAAATCAGCAATAAATCGGTACCGGAAATGACGACGGCAAAAATTTTTAAAGCAAAATAAATACAGATCACTTGCAATCATCTGTGAAGAAATGGTCGAAATCAGTCGAATAGTTTTCAAGAAAACGCTTGCACGAAATTTGTGGGGAAAAAAATAGGAAGAAGAAGAAGAAGAAACTGTGCGAAAACTATAAGGTCTTCCGTTGGAAACGGAAGACCTTAAATAGTACAAAGGGCAAATATATACCAAAATTTATAACCATTACTTATTATAATTTTAGGGGCCAAAAAAAGTAATGAACCTTAATTTACCTTAAAAACACAATGAAGAACTTTAATACAAATCAAAGGGTCATCCTTGCAAAATAAACACTACATTAAGCATCATTAAGATCAACCTTTTTAGGTCTTTCCACCTTTGGCGAAAGACCTCTTGATTTCTTTATATTTTTTATTAGGTCTTTCCACCTTCCACCTTTAAAGTACTGAGAGGTCCTAAGATTTGTATAGAGTTCTATAGGGAAATTATTGATAGTCTTTTCCCTATAAGAGATAGAGACTTGGAACTTATACCAATGTCTTAAGTACACTTAGAGGGTTCTTAAATCTATTCATACCGAAAGGATCTGAGGTCCCCATCTCGCAGTTATAGTCCCTGAAAGTTTTATATATCTTTTGTTTAGGGTGGTATAGAAAAAAAATGTTATGGATGTAGTAGGACATCTTAAGGCATTTTAAAATATAGCCCCTTAGCTCCTACCTTAGTATAGTTAAAGAGTTATTGGCCCTATTGTATGAAATGCTTATTATCGCTACTCCTCTGAACTTTTACCATTGCCTTAAGTTCACTTAGAGGGTTCTGTAATTTATTAATACGGAAAGGATCCGA
Organism: Magallana hongkongensis; assembly: GCA_016163765.1. Classification (NCBI taxonomy): domain Eukaryota; kingdom Metazoa; phylum Mollusca; class Bivalvia; order Ostreida; family Ostreidae; genus Magallana; species Magallana hongkongensis. The sequence continues at coordinate 65,933,204 of WFKH01003881.1, forward strand.
GGCCCCCTTCTGTCAGTTATTGCCTCTGAAAGTATTTAAATTTCGAAAAAAAACCACTTCCAACTTTTTTACTATTTCTCATAAAGACTTGGGACCACTTAGAATAAAACCATCTACCTTGGCTGATAAGTTGGAAAAAGTTGGAAACGAATTATGAAAAGAAATTCAAAATTATATTTATGATAAGCAACAGATTTTTTTAACATAGACTAGAAATTAAAAAGGAATTATTTTTTCTGTAAAAAATATAATTATCATTGATGGCTTTATGGTTTTCTCAATTCCTAGTACAGCATATATTACTAGTATAGTAGCATTTTTGAGCTGTAACTGTTTATTTATGTCAAATCATAGCTACAATGTTTGATAAAATATGGTGACAAGTATTGAAATAAAGTGCAAATATTTACTCGATATAGCTCAATTTATTGATGTAATACCTGAGTAATAACTTAAATTTAGACCTAAATGTGATACCTGGCTGACAAATTTGTATGCCCTATTGAGCAATCTAGCAAGGTATTGAAAACTCTACCGTAATTCTATAACTCGCCGTGAACATAAAAAATAATAAGGTGGAAAGACCTTTAATTAACAGAGAAACAATTATTCTACTAGTTTGTGTAATAAATATTCCTAAATGTACAACAAACAGTGTTCATTGCGAAATGAATTAGGATGAAATCAGAATCAAAGCATACAAAATTTGAAATCAAGCATGTTGATCTGTATCTGACTGTGGTTGTGTGAAAGGAAAGCCGGGTTATCTGCAAAGTCGAAAGCGTCGCGTTCGTCAGGAAAATCAACTGTATACCATTGTTCCTGCCTTATGTGGCAGTCCTTATCATTCAGTCAATAACCAAGAGGAAGAGGTACACTGAAATCAAACATCCTTGTTAAAATTCTACTTGACCTCAACACTCTCGGACATCTGGCTAGCAGGGGCAACCCTTTCACGGTGTTACATTTCGGGGAGGCGAGCTGTCTAACGCTTTCTCGTAGTCGATGAATTTGATACAAAGGGGGCTTTCCATTTTAGTTCTATTTCCGTATCAGCAGGTTATTTTTTTTTCTGCAATGCTTGCTACCTTCAAAGTCCGTATTAAACAACATAGAAAACATTTTAATTGTTCATATTTACATATATCTCTGAATATGTTCATCAATTATTCAATGAAAAATGACAATAACAAACTGTCAACCATCTCAAAATAAAATTTATTAGAAATACGTAAACATACATAATTGTAGATCAGAACGTAACACTGAAGGAACACTTACAGCTAATTAATGTGAATGCTCCATGGTAATCAAAACTACTTGGAAATCTGAGGTCAGCCCGTACAAGTCCGTGGGTCTATGCCCTCAACGGTGCTTTAGTTTTGATCGACCAGGAAATAATTTACGCGAAGTCAACATAAAGAGTACAAAAAAGACATCCGTGAACAATGTAATAATTTATATATTTTAGCTATATTTCGCTGAACAATGCATTTGAAAACAGTTCTGAAAAGTTACTCAGCTATGTTAAGGAAGGTATCAGAATATTCTAGGACGTATGATTTAGGAAAATTTGCATATGCCCCGCCCCTTATTCATGAGATTTTACAAGATTATTGTATTTCGGTAATTAACAAACCTCTACCAAAATGAATATGATTATTTATTGGGTTTGATTGTATTAAAAAAGGTGTAATGAAAAACTTCAACTATTCTTTATATCTCGCGAAATTATGAAATTCCAAAGTCGTCTGATGACGTGTCGAGGTTGACTACGTCACATCGGCGCTTGCAGCTGTGATCAGAATAAACATGTAGACTTCAGTGATATATCTAGGAATTTAACTTATTTACAACCAGCGTGGACGGAAATCGGTAGAGGATTCAACTGAACAAGGTAAGATTTATCTGTACTTCCCCTAGATATTGTTTTATATTACCTAATACTGTAGAATGAAACAGAAACGAAGGGAAATTCCTCGGCTTCGATTTTGTTTACTTGTTTTCATTTGTTTTTTATGTAATATTGTGTTTAAACATCAGTTTGGTGACTCGATCAGGCAAAGCAAATGTTCTGCGATTCTCTAATTTTGATCACAAAGAGTATCAAGGCTCATTGTAGCTTTTTAGTGGTCTCTTATATCGCAATTATATTAGCTCGAATTTCCTCCGTGCTCAGAGAAAATGTAAACAATGGAAAGTCCTAACACTGTGCTAGCACTACAAATATTACTGTGAGGATCTGGATTTAATATAGACAAGATTGTATTGTTGTATATGTAAATAGAAATGTGTTATTTCAGTTAGCCTTCTTTTAGGAAAATTACATGTATGAATGGACAAAATTAAAGTGTTGAGCTGAATTTTCAATCATTTTAAAGAATAAACATATGTTTATGCCTGTTATAATATTAATAAAATAAAAACTGCCATTAGTATGCACAATAATAAAGTAATTTTCCAGTTTCATGTTATCTTCAGCACAATAGTTTGCTAATTATAACACATTATTCAATTTCAGGGTTATTAAAGCAGAAAATGGTTCATTGGAGACACTTTTTTGGGGTTTATACATAGAAAAGTACTATAAATATTTTTTTTACTTCCTAACGTCATGTATATTTGGCCTATTTTTTTAAAAAAAATCATATTACTTTAATATAACCTATTATAATATTTTTCATTGATATCTATTAAAATTAAATTAGAAATTGATAAATATTGATCATTTCAGGCATTGGTTTTTCATCAACTGCACTGCCTCCTTACATCAAAAAGACAGAGGAGAAGTACATGTAGTGTGCAAGAAGAATGGTCAATTTCAATAAATTCCACAACATGACTGAATAATACTGATAATCAGAAAACACTAATAGACACTAGTCTTGTTGAACAGTTTGTCACAGAAAAGCAATCTTTATAGTACATGTTCATTGTATTTGTCAAGTTGATTATATTAATAAATTCTTGATAAATATTGATTTTTCTTGCTTTCTTTAATTATTACAAAAATATTAATTATAATTAAAAGTAACCCTGATCATATATTAATATATTATATATTTCTTATTTATTTACCAGCAGAGTAACATAAACCATTATGAAACATACATGTGTAAATAACAAACATACACTACCCCCCCCCCCCCTCTGCCCTTATATCAATAGTTATTGGTAAGGACAACATATATTATTTTTTTCAATTTCAACAATTTGGTAATGATGACTGGTGTGAACAACATTCTAACATTTATTTTATTTTAATGAAATTCTCAGCGTTTATTTATTTTATGAATGAAAATTTAAAATCGTAATCTTAGTCAGTGTTGCGTTTGAATATCACGCAAATGACGCCGAAAGTGAAATGGGTTAGATAAAATGCAGTCTTGCAAGGGCATACACTTGATCAAATATATTGAAATTTTACATGTGTTACCATTATATTCCCATTATATGAAAAAGTGCTGGGAGCTGTATGAAATCGCTGCGGTTTTCACATAAATAAACGTTTAATGCGGGAACTCCATGCAAATTTCTGTTCATAGACTGTTTATGTTGAATTTAATAATTGTTCTTTCTTGAATATTTCAAGCTCCCAGCACTTTTCGAAATTTTAGATGTTCATTTTACAAGATAGAAACGGAAATAATTATATTTGTTTATGTGAAGCCCTTGCACGGTATTGTTCCTGATTCATCTATTTTTAGCAGTATCACGTGACAGGGTATTCCTTAGAGACTATAAAATTGTCCATGCGATAGCAAATTATCTAATTTGTATATTGATAAAATATCACTTTGTGTAACAATTTTTTGGAATAGAATATTAAGATTATTTAAAGGCAAACATTTTTTTGGTGATAAATATCGCTATTATTTTATGGACGCCCTTAACATAGCTGAGTAACGATCGCCTAGTTGTTTAGTCAGTTTAGAGTTGTGTGAATTACCATAAAGTTTCAGATATAGAGGATTAACTATTAGTGGATGTAATTACTTTAATGTAGACCAACTATATTCGCGGCGACTTTATTTCGCGGTGCATAATGTACCAGTGATGAACTGATTCATGACGACTTATTTTCGCGACAATGCCTTTTTTTATTTAAAAAAAATACACATACGAAGAATAAAAAACTGCTCGCGTTTGCAACGATATTCTTGCAAACCTTGTTTTTCTTGCAACGGATAAAATAAAAGTTGATAACACAAATTTAGTGCGAGGCGTTTGTCTGGCGGCTCTATAACATTAAGTACATCAAATATATATTTTTTTCGACCGAACAAGCACTACTAACTACACTATCGGAAAAGATGGTGATTGATATATGTTATAATCTTCAATTTTTCTTAACCAACTTCATTGAAAACACTTAACGGATGTCAAAATGAAAAAAAAACCCACTGGTATTTGATTTAATCATTACTATAGTTCTACATCATACAGATTTATACTTTAAAATATCCACCACCACATTTTTACGTTGTTTAATGTACAATTCATCGTTTGTTTTGTATTTATGGACAGGTCAAATCATCTGTAGTGATATCAAGTATCCTTTGATATAAATATTACGACTTCCTATTCTTTCCGAGGGAAATTTATCAACCTGTTGAAAGAAAATGCCTTCGTCTGTCAAAATTTCTTTAGATTCATCCATCTCAAAACCATGTGTTCCCATTTTTTCAGGCAGATGTATCGGTTTACCACCAGATTCAATTTCAATTCGTAGCTTTAAGAACATACCAATGAATTGCAATGCAGTTTAATGAGAGAAACAAATTCTGTTTCTACATCCTGGGATTTTCAATGTATTGAATGAAAATAGTTTAAACTTTATGAATAAATTATGAAAAAAATTAAAAACATGCTGGATAAATATCTTGGGAGAGAGTATAGATATCCTACAGAATGATAAGTATAAAGCTTAGCGACATTTGTTGCTTCAGTGATACCCTGAGAATGATGGTGTATATATGGTAATGAGTTCATAAGTGTCGTTTAATAAGACTGGATATTTTATGCAAAAACAGGCGCAATAGTCGATTTACCGTATATATAAAAATCTGAACACTCTATGGTATTTGAATTAGATGGACATCCATTTCTTTTTAGGTTTTTCAATCCAAACACAAATATTTATTTAAGAATCATTTAACATTTTTAATATGCATGTAAATCCTCGCTGCGTACTGAATAAAGTGTTGTTTGAATTTCTGTCGGTATGTCTGTCTGTCCGTCCGTCCGTCCGTCCGTCCGTCCGTCCGTCCTTCTGTCTGTCTGTCTGTCTGTCTGTCTGTCTGTCTGTCTGCATGTATGTATGTATGTCTCTATGTCTCTCTTACTCTGTCTTTCTCTCTCATTTGCATTCCACGATGTTTTCGCCGGCTAGTCTTTGATACAGGTGAAGGAATAAGACGACAGATGCCGCGAGATGAATAGTACTTTGAAATACTGGTATAAAACAATCCATAATTTTCTTTTTTTATTATTTGATTTGGATTAAAGCCGAGGACTTGCACTATATAAATTATTTCATCTAAAATATATCATTTTCTCACTAAAGTAATTCTTGATCAATTATCATCGTATTCCAAGGTGACTGCTTTCTTCCGTATACATTCGCCTTTGGATGAAGTAAAGCCTTTCATAAAGAAATAGGACAAATTAGACAAACGTTTCCATTCAAAATCCTTTCTGCTGCTTCGAGTTCGAAGGTATACACTCCGTTCACAACAAAGTCTTCACCTCGCATGTTGTGGTAAACATGGTGTATATCACGATTAAAGAAATGTTACCAATATTTGTTGATACGGTGTTTGTTAATCTAGTTTTACGGATCCATACAATTGTGACTGTTTTGTACGACATCTATTTTAAGTATCAAAAGTAGTTTATATCGTTTAACATATTGTTTTGTAAAATAGCAATTTGTGTGCTATACCCACATTTCACTCCCCAATTATTAATATTTCTCTACTCATTTAATTTAAATAAACTAAAATAGTTCTCCATTGGTTTTTTTTATTTATATCATATTTACAAAGATGGAATAGTAACTCTGTTTCTTCAAAAATGATGTTTTTATTCTAAGTTTTCCATAGCAATATATTACGATAAATGTGTTTTCTCGACAATTTGAAAGTATTATATGTTACAATGTTTTTTTCCTTGTTCACTTTTGATACACCAGCTTTTTCCAGTTTTCAAAACAAAGTTGCTGTTATGATTTCTATTGAAAAAGATTATTGAATAAGTAAAGGTCACTAATATTATTTGGAATAAGCATAGGAAAACTCAACCTATTAAGATTATAAATGCGTCTCCATTTCTTACATCAGCTCAAATTGTAGTGTTAGTGGCAAAAAGGATAGATGTTGAGGATGAACAAATTATCAGTAGTTATAAAGCGTCAAATATATTAAATTCTGTCACATCCTTCATGTATATTGATGTAACATTGAACTGTTTTAAAATTTCTTGGTCCGATGACAACGATGTCTTTATATATACATATTGGGATGAAGTATGTCAGATTCTACCGATTTTCCAGAAACTGACTTTGAAATAGAAGTACAAGTATTAATATTCTAATCAAAGTATGGCAAGTTTTCCCGGAATTGAACATATAATGTAATATGAAAATTAACTTGCAATCAACAAACATGTATATTCTCAACTAATAATCCAAATGAGATATATATTAAACTTCTTTAATGTAAAGTATTTGAATTTCTATCTATATTTTTACAATATGGTTAAAAGAAACATTCCAACAACGCATTTTATAAAAAATTATTTATAACATAAACAATGAAATATAGATTTCCACAGATGCTTTATATTATTTGATCACGTTACCAACCAAATTAATATCCCGGTGATACAATTAAACGGATTGTATCATAAACGAGTGACTACTGAGGCTCTTGAGCCTCTGTTTACGTAGATGCTGCCCATTTGTAGGCTTGCTAACTTTGCCGCTTTAGAGATACATGTGGTCACATTTTAAAAATTATGAATTTTTCAAATTATTGCACCCTCTTCAAAACAAATAATGCATGTATGTCCATTCTATAAATCAAGAGAAATATCACTTTTTTCTTCTTCGAGTGTCACATTTTATTGATTTTCAACAAGGATAAAAAACTTAAGGTTTCTCACCTTTTAGCACATATTTTCTTAAGACGAACACGAATATACTTTCACTGACTATTTTTCAAATGCGACTTTTGATTGCAAAATCGATGTTTTCTTGTGGTTTTTTTTTTAGTCTATGGATCTTTCATATTTACTAAAGATTAAAATAATCAACTATATTGACGCGTTTTTCTACAAGATACAGAGCTGCAGATGTTGCAAGATAATTCCAAGTGTTTAAATTTTTCTTACATTATAAAACTCAGGACTTATGACACTCATAAAACATCATCTTAAAATGATGTAGTGGAAAAAAGAGGCTAAAAGATATTTTTCTTCGAAAGAATCAAACAATTATTTACTATGATTTACAATGACAACTATCAAAAAAGAACCCTGGACTCAAATTTCTTATTTCTGTTGATTATATGTGATTTACGTTTGTTTGTTTTTATCTTTATATCCATTTACATTTTAGAAACGTTAACATTCAATTTGGTGATCGTTTTCTTCGCCATACATTTTTATTCTTTGCATATTTCAGTCGTTTTGTTATCATCGATCAGTTAAATATATTGTAATGTTTGTTTAAAAATAGTATTGTCGAAAGTTACACTACGGTCAACGCGGTTTGCGTATTTACCGCGAGTCCTCGTGGTGTGAAATTGATCGCGGTTTAGCACAGTTAACTCAGGTAAAACCGCGAATCCTCGCGGTACAGCTTCTCACCTTGTCCAGACACATTGCGTAACATTACGTATACACTATGTGTATACAGAATTTGGGTGGCTTCCATCAGGATGGGTGACCTGCAGCAATTAGTGTGACTTGGGGTCCGCTAAATAGAACTATATAGTCTGTTCTTACAAACAGCGAAATTTTCTTGATAGAATAATTTAATTTCAAACAAATGATTTTAAAAAATCTAAATCAAAATTCAATTTCTGCTGCGTGTTTATAACACATAATTTATAAAATATCTATAAAATAACCTCTTAATGATATACTTAAGAGGTTCGATCGATTAAATACAATTAACAAACAGACTATAACCAGGGTTAATCAGGAATGGAGATAGTAATTGAGAACACGGCTACAATAAAGTTTATAAACATACATGTAGTATTTGCATTTTTTAAAATGGTAAAATGTAATTGTTTAAATGAATGTAAATTATGAATAATTTTATGAATCATATGAACATGCGATTTCTGTGTTTGTGTGCATAAGTAAAAAAAAACTTATTTACACGATATAAGATGCATTATTAATTCCTCTAGACATGTTAAAATTAAAAAAAAAAGTTTTAATTTTCGATTTCATAGAGTTTTATATATTTTGATTTGAGAGAGAGAGAGAGAGGCCCCAACATTCGATAACTCACGGCACGTGGTCAGAGCATGGGTGCTGTCACACTCAGGAAATGTTATGTAATAGTTATACACACACGCATTATCCTAGGGAGAGCTGTACCTACCTGTCTGAATTATGCATAATTTTATTTTCATACAGTAAAGATCGAAAGCGGGTATGATAAATTTCTGAAAATAGCCGTTACGGCTAAATGTATTACTTTTTAAGTTCACATAAAATATTAGTTATTTGAGAGAGAGAGAGAGAGAGAGAGAGAGAGAGAGGTGTCTCAACATTCTATAAAATGTCTCACGGCACGTGGTCCAAGCACGGGTGTTGTCACAGACAGGAAGTGTGTTATGTAATAGTTATTCACACGCGTATACACAGGGACGTCTCATTTTCAATGTGTTTGAATTATTCATTATTTATTTTGTGTTCGAATATAGACGGTCTACATGTACCTATCGCTAAGATCGAAAGCGCGTACGATATTTTTTTCTCGCCTTCATATGATAACGCGTTAATGCCGATATCAAACTTCTTTCATATTTCTTTTTTTTTTTTTTCTGAGAACGGCTACTTGTATCAAATGCTTTACATAAAATCTTAATGAGAGAGAGAGATAGATAGAGAGAGAGAGAGAGAGAGAGTACATTTTTAAGTATTCTAATTTATCTGTTACAATGTGACTGTAATACAGTGTGTGAATTTTTGGTGTAATAAAATTAAGGGGGCGGTGGAGAGGGTACGAACGTATTTACTTACTTTATCAATTTTTGAACTGCCTGGTAAAAAATAAATAATTTTTAAAGCCAGTTTGCTTAAGAAATTCATTTTATATAGTTAAATGTAAAAAAAAAAAATGGTTGACAACCCCCTGTACATGTTTTTATGTATTCGTTAAAAACTGCGACTTATATTTTATAGCATATTAATAAAAAAGGGTATAGATTTTGAGATATTTATTTTGTTGAACTTTCATAAATCAGAATAAACATTACACATAATTATTTAATTACAGTTAATATATATACACTAACAGTATTCATTTGATTTATACATTAGAATTTTTTTTAGATATAATGTACATATGTTGTAGTTTTACAAAAAAGCTGGAGGTATACGTAAAAGTGCTTTTATGACGGAGGGAAATAAATTAAACGGCAGAAATTGGCAGAAAAGAACATTAAGGAGAGACAACAGATGGTAATTAATGTTCCAAACATTAAAATATAGCTTTCCATGAAGAATCATATTGGTAATAATTGCAATTTCTCAGAAATACATTTTTTTAATATAATCTTTTGGTTATTGCTTTCTTAATGACATTTGAATTGATCCTTGGTGTTTTTATTTTAGCATTGTTTATTTTTATATTTAAGATTGAAAATGACTATTAGAAACATCATGAACTGTGTATTTATAAACAAAATTGTCACCAGTAAAACCATAAACTCTTGCAATTACTATATTACAATGATTTCGTAAATTATATGATTTCTTTACCCCCTAAAAATTAACAACGAAATCAAGGTTTTAACTCTCTTA
>WFKH01003881.1:65950936-65961256 GCA_016163765.1 Magallana hongkongensis
TCTCTCTCTCTCTCTCTCTCTCTCTCTCTCTCTCTCTCTCTCTCTCTCTCTCTCTCTCTGTGTAACATTTAAACATCTATATTCTTCAAACAAAAAAATGATCTGTCATAAAGCCAATGCGATACATATCTATTTTTGAAAATGACTAGCAACCTTTCAATAAGATATTTAATTGTTCACACATTTATAGTTAAAATTTTTCGTTGAATTCTGACATTGTGGTCACATTTTGTTATTTTTAGCTACTTAAGTGCATCCTCAAACTTTTCAATAATGAAATTACAAATTTGGTCGTGTTGCTATGGTGATATGTGGTTGCTAGGCAATATGTTGATAAAAGTAAGAGTTCTTTTTGTTTGTTTAAAAGAGTGCTCTATCATAAAATAAATAAATATATTTATATAAATGTGCGTTTATTTGTCATAATTGATTAACGGGGTTTTTTTGTTATCTCAAATGTTTGTGTGTTCCTAGGGAAATCAAATGTTGCTAAGGTTTATTTTACAATAAAAATTATATTATCATGAAGAATTCGGCTAATTGAATGTTTACAATTTGAATTATTTTCTTCTCTTTAGAATTGCGTTAATCTAACAATTAAACAACTTGGTGAGTAGCTACTATGGCTACAACAGCTGAAATTCAGATAAAATGGTTGCTAAGTTTTGTGCTTGCTTACCAACATAAACAATAAGCTGAAGTGTTAAAACATATTATTTTCTTGGACAGCAAGTTCAGTGGTCCCTTCAATATAGATATAAATAAGACGGGGCCAAATTTGGCCCTTACCCTACCTTGTTCTTTGTCGAAAATATTTATAAATGGCACTGAATGCATACAGTCAATACTATTTTTAATTACCGTTAGACCTGGTCTCATTGTTAACAAATAGAATAGATTTGTGTTGATAACACTCTAGTTTTCACTGTTATATAATTGATAGCTTTGATTAAAGTGGATATACAAATATTAGAGACCTGAGTTATAATTATCTTTGCTAGTCAGAGGACATTATTTAGCAAGATGCCGCCGTGTAGCAACGTACTTTTAAAAAATTACGCACTTTGAATTTTTTTTCAAAGTGCGTTAAATTATGTACCAAATCAACTCACTTTGAAAATTTTTTTTAAGTGCCTTAAATTTGGGACCAAGTTAACGCACTTTGAAATTTTTTTTCAAAGTGCGTTATGAAGGTACATCAACATTTTTTATTATCGAGACACTTAACGCACTTTGAAAAAATATGAGACAGACAGACATTCTTTATTTCCTCTATGAGTTAGAGATTAAATCCATCAAACAAGTGTTTGGTGCAATGTGTTTACATTTAATTGTGCTTAAATTTCAAACATAATATTATCACGAACACTTATTTACAATTACAGAGGACCAACAATCAAACACTTAAATCAACACAAGATAACCAACGACATCATGGAAACTGGAATCAAAACCAAAGTTACCTAAAACCAACAAACGGTAGAACTCACCAAAGAGACCAAAGCTATAATCCCATTAGCAACAGACAACATGACGTCCAAAACGATGAAAATAACAACAACAAAAACAGAAACAACAACCAAAACAATAACAGCAATCACAGAAAGCCTTTTTTGTGGAGGGGCAAAATTCAGAAATACCGCTGGAAAAGTTGGGCATAGTTAATATAGACCCCAAAATAATCAATATATCTAGTAAGACCTTTTCCAAAGAAGAAATTGAAGTACTAGAAATAGGCTTTTAAATTCACACCAACACCAAACCCAGACAAACTTTAGAAAAGGACATAGATGAATTTTGTTGAAAACTACGTTTACGTGAATTTTTTGGACGGGTTGAGAATTTTAATGATTGTATAGTTCAAAACAAAAAAGGAACAACAATACAAAAAGGTCGAAACAAAAATCTTGATGAGTACATTGATAGTCTGAAAACTACAAAATCTTCATTGAAAAACAGAAATCCTGTAAAACATAATTTAAACGTCAAACAGAAGAAAGCTCTGCAAAACTTACAAAATGAGATGAAATCATTCTCAAGGAAGCTGATAAAGGGAGGAGCAATTGTGTGTATGGACAAAACTTTTTATAAAACCCTTGTTCTTCAACATCTAAGTGACGATAGCTTTTATGTAAAATTACCAGAAAATCCCGACAAGAAAATCATGAGAGATTTGAAACGCCTATGCAAAAAATATGAATATTTATTGAAAGATAAGGCAATGGACTATCATACAAATTTTAAAAGGAAAACTAGCAATTTTTATGGACTTCCTAAGATACATAAAAGTAATCATATTAAAACCGCTATTAAAAATCAGAATCAAGCATATATTACTACTACTGAACCCTTGGATCTGAAACTTCGACCAATTGTCGCAGGCCCAGCATGTCCAACACATAGACTGAGCAACTTTGTAGACATTTTACTTAAGAATATATGTGAAAAAGTTCCTAGTTATATTCGGGATAGCATGGATTTCCTCAGCAAACTTCCTGAGACAACAGACCCAAATTCTCTTCTAGTAACATTTGATGTCACTAGTTTATATACAAATATTCCACATGATTTTGGATTACAAGCTACAAAATTTTGGATAGAAAAACACCCAGAGCTTATTCCGAGAGACTTTTCACCAGAGTTCATTTTAGATTCAATACAGTTTATTTTGGAAAACAACACATTTCATTTTGATGGAGATTTTTACAAACAAATCAAGGAAACTGCAATGGGGACAAAAATGGCGCCTACCTACAGCATTTTAGTAACGGGATATTTTGAAGAAATTTTGTATCAAAAAGTTGAGAAGGAAAAAGACCCAAAAAATAGTGAATACCTTAAACATTCCTGGAAACGATATTTAGATGACTGCTTCATTTTCTGGAAAAAATCCGAAAAAGATCTTCATGAATTCTATAGTTTTCTTAACACTTTAAATCCAAATATTCAATTCACCATGGAATTCAGTGATTGTTCTATTTCATTTCTGGACATTATGGTTTTAAAAAACCAATAAAAATTTTCAACAGATGTTTATTACAAAACCACGGACACTCATCAGTATCTAAATTTTAAATCCTGTCATCCTACGCACACCAAAAGAAATATCCCTTACAATTTATCAAGAAGAATTTGCACTATTGTTAGTGAAGAAGAAACCAAAGATCAAAGATTGAAGGAATTGAAAATATATCTAAGTGCTCAAAATTATCCCCAAAAACTCATTGATTCGGCCATAGAAGAAGCAGAGAAAATACCACAGAATATACTTAGAACAACCAGAAAAAAAGAAAAAGACCCATTTTTAATTCCTTTTGTTACAACCTACAATCCCAAATATTTTAATATATTTCAAGAAGCGAAAAAGAATTTTTCTATCATTGAGCGGGATCAAGAACTTAAACAACTAATTAAAAAAATCTGACCTACTCCATAACCAAACCTGAAGGAAATATTAACAAGAGCTAAATTTAATGCAACACCAGAAAAATATGCTGTTTCCAAATGCGGAGATTCAAGGTGCGGCACGTGTCCTTATCTAAAGACAGGAGCTTCTATTTCTTTTAAATGTAGCAAGACTTTTTATGTTAATGAAAATATGTCGTGTAAATCCAAAAAAATTGCTCTATTGTATAACATGTAACAACTGTGGAGAAGATTACATCGGCCAAACCGGAAAACAACTTACCGCCCGCATGCGCGTCCATCGCCAACAGATAAATGATCCCAGCACCAGAAATACCCCTTGCAGTGAACATTTTGACAATTGTGCTAGGGGAGATTATCAAGTATTCCCATTTTATAAACTTAAAACCGACTCAACCGCCATGAGACTTGTAAAAGAGAACTATTTTATTAAACTATTTTCCCCAAAACTCAACAAACATTAATATCTGTATATATGATCATCTTTATTCCAGCCAGTCCTTATATTTGTACATTTATTGATGTCGTTATTATCATTTTTTGTCTAATTCAGTTTTCCCGAACTTTGACGTTTTGTATTGTATTATGACGTCATGAATTTATTCCTTCCCTGAAAAGACTCTCATTACATCATGGCGTCATAATTAACGTTTCTAAGGAAAACAATTTCATATTGTATGTACGTTCACCTGAAGACGGATGTTAAAATCCAGAAAGCGCTTGCGAATAGAAACTTTGGAACTGTGCATTTTCTTTTTCTTTTTTTGATTATTTATACTGTGTGATATCATCTTTCACTCTTTTTGGATTACAATTACTTATATACAGAAAACAATCAATGTTCATAGATCATAGAATGTTCGTTTTGAATACACGTATTTAAACAAAATAACGTTACAACAGTGTCCTTTATCATCACTGTGATGCCGTCGGGCTAACGTCGTGATGAAAATAGTTTTTGTGAAATATTTTAAATCTTTAAAGTTGTTTTGCGAAAAATTGGCCGAGAGCACATATTGATTATTATTTTTATGAATTGATTCAAAATTATCTCTTCTGTTATTGTGTTCATTAAAATTAAGTTCGTCTAGATCGTTTAAAAGTTGGGAGCATAGTTTTGAAATGCGTTTCCCGACTAAGATATGCATTTTACTATATATTTCATTGAAATGACGTTGCTTGATTTTAACAGCGATACTGTGTTTGAAATACGATAACATTTTTACCACGCAGACGAATCTCAAATAAATTTAAGAAATAAAACTCTGAAACCTATCGAACACGCGGACAAATTTTCAGGGTAGGTTTTCTCACAAGCAGTAAGCCCGCGAGCTACCTTAAAGGTTAACATAAGAGTTATGTCGCGATAGCTGTTCATATCTAGCTTGCCCTTATTTCCTTATTTAAACTGTGTTATGGTAACTCCTCTTTTGAGTTGTTGTGGATAACATTCTGCATCCATGATTGCATTAAATAATTTTACTAGATGGATAAGGAAGATATCTTGAGTGATCTTGATGTGTTCTGTTACAATTCCATCGAAGCCTGGAGCTTTTTCATTCTTCATTTTTTGTAGAGCAACTACAACTTCATTTTCATTAATGTGTGTTTTACTGATTTCATCACAGTTTCCCATTGAGAGCGAGTGCATTTTGGAGACGTCTTGACATATTGCATTCTAAAATTCTACATCGTGTAGTAGAGTGAAATTTTATAGGTTTTTAATATTTTAATTTCAGAATATTGATTTCTTCATCATTATTGACATGTTGTAATCAATTTGTTACTTTTCAGGTATTTTACTATAACAGACTTTGATTTATTTAATTGCATAATAGAAAATGATTTATGAGTGGTGAATAAATAAATTATTTAGTTGAATTAATTTAAATTGATATTTTGTGTTTGTTTTTATTTACATTGGTTACTTCTCTTTGGAGTATACCTGTAGACTCTACTTATAGCATTTATTTGAGAGGTCACTTAGATCTGGTCACGTGATTGGTTTTTAGGGGTACTTGTATTGTTCATTCTGATTCCTAAATTTCATGATAAGAGCCTAGCCATGCTGTTCTAACTGCCATATTGGTATTTTGAAGTTGCTCTATATTTTATGCACGTTTGAAGTATTTTCCACATAGAAGTTTTGACATATACACGTTCCACAACCTATACAGGCTATACTGGTAGAAGCTTAAGTTTCCATGACCTTCGCACCTCATGGGAGGTATGATATGATATTATATATATATGATATGTTTGTTTATATGAATATATTTTCTTCTCACTGTTGAAAAAAAGGTATATTCTGAGCATGAGTATTATAGCAATTGAAATATTGTCGACAGATTAATTTTAGTTTATATACATAACTTATCTATATATTTTGTTCATGTAGTTCAAGTCATTTGCATGAGTTATGTGTTATTTGAAATTTATTCAGCTTGTGTTAAACAGAAACTTTATTTGAGTTAAGCATATTTATAATAAGCTAATAAGAAAGTTAATTGTTTATTAGAATTTGCGTTTAAACTTTGAAAAATTGTTTTGTTAAATTTTACTATAAATTCAATACAAGGTCATGCATGCAGAATTTGCATTAAGAGTTATCGTTCTTGTATTTACTGTATTTTACTATATTCCAGGGTCGGGAAGTTTTCATTCTGTTGTTTTAATGCCATACACAAATAAACCCGCAAAGTAACACGAATGGAGTTCCTGTCGTTATTCCACTCGGTTTCAATGGCGCCCAACGTGAATTTGTGAAACGTGGCATCTGGCAGAATTCCGGAAACTACCATTCCACAGTCACCATTTTGAACTTTCATTTCAACAATAACATCCGGTTGTGATATTGGACACACGTGAATTGACAATTCTCATCTTCAACTCAACTTGAGGAGGTTTGAAAATAAAATTTAAACAGTTTGTTTTTCAGAATTGATGTGATATACAACTTATTTAGTTAACCTGAACTTTTCCTTGCTCCGCTGCTGTTTTATTTGCTACTGCAGACGTGTTATCTTACAAACTTTCTTGAACTACACTGACACAGTTGACATTTCAGTATCATCGTTGTTTGGTTAAAGTAAAACATTTCTCTTTTTTTTTCTTTACAACTTATTTAAATTATTTGTTTGAAATTGGTAAGACCCGACTACTGGTAATTAATTGAAACTTTGTTTACATATTGACATTTTTGTTTTCAGTGCCTGTCATTTTTTTTTTCATTTTTATATCTACCACAGACAAACATACATTTCTTTGTTTGAGGTCAAGGTTACCGGATCCGGAAGTCATAGTTGTTAATGTAAATACAAATTACTTGCATAGCAATACATTTTTTTTTATATACATATTGTTTTAAACACATACACATAATATTTAAATCTTTAAATTTTATTTTACAGTCAGTTAATTAAAACGTTAAATAATATTTATCAAATTTAGCTGTGATTGAAAGGTGAAATTGTCTGTGAGATTCATTTTCTTAATTAACAGTCCTGTTGTTCTAATTCTATCCTTGCACATTATACCCTTATTTTCCCATACCTTTCTGGTTTATTTGTAAGCTTCATTGGTGACAGACTTAAGAAAGTGTCAGTAGTTTGTGGAATAGGTTTACTAGTTTAGTGGGATTTGTTTTGTTGACTTATTGTTGTATTTGGTTGGTATATTGGTTATTTTTGGTCTTTATATATATTTAGTGGGTTTGTGTTTAGTGGTGAACATAATTATGTGAGGTTTGTGTTTATATAGACCAGAGTGACCAATTCATTATCATATGATATTGCTAGACAAATCTTAAAATCTCGGTTTTGTGTTCGCGTTTGTTTTGAACGATAGACAAGTACCATTGAGAAGATATAGCAGACCACAGAGATTTTGAGAATAGGTGAGCATTTGGATTTTTGAATTTGTTATTTTTGAATGTACAATTATTCCATTTATGTGAACTATTGAATATTTCATATGTGTTGTATGTAGATATTTTGGTGGTGAATATTTTTCATTTCTTATTTACTATAGAAATTTATTTCTTCACTTTAATTTTGTATACTACTACAGAGACAATCATGGCAACTGGAGATGAAAAGGTAATTATGAAACAGCCTACTAGTCCCTTCCCTACGGAGGAGACTGAACTTGAGGATGATCAGAACAAACCGGGAGAAACGAAGGATGTTCAATCAGATAAGAAAAAAGATGTGCAGTTTGATGTTCAGAAAGATGTTAAGCCAAAAAAAAACCTCTGATTTTTCCATCTGATGGATTAGCTTAGTCAACAGGCAGCTTACCCAGATCAAGATAAGTAACCACATTGTCTCCATATCCTCCAAAACTTCGGACATTCTCAGGAAACGAAAACAAAGGAGAAACCAATTATGATGTATGGAAATACGAAGTTAAAATGCTAATGAAGGATTCTGGATATACTAGAGACCAGAAAGACTTTGCTATTAGAAGATCCTTAACTGGACCTGCAGCTAGGATGATAATATATCAGGTAGATAAGCCACTATTGGAGATACTGGAAACTTTGGATAGTGTGTATGGCAGCATAGAGAATAAAGAGCAAATTTTGGAAGACTTTTACAGTGCCAATCAAGGAGATGATGAAGATGTTTCTGCCTGGAGCAACAGACTTGAGGAGATTATTGGTAAAGGCCTGGAGAGAGGAGTCCTAAAACAAACTGAAGAGCATGCTACATGGAAAGCTTTGGATGGGATTGAGAGATGACTTGAAGGATATCAGTGGGCATAAGTATGATACCATCAAAGATTTTAACAAGTTGCGAATTGCATTGAGACAGATAGAGAAGGATCATAAGAAGCCGACAAAGCCGAATACATCCAAAGCGGCAATTGCTTCACCATATGAAGATGAATTGAGTAAACTCAAAGGAATGGTGAATCAGCTGACTCAGACTGTAACAGAACTACAAGGTCAACAACAATATCAATCTAGAGGTCAAGATCAATTTCGAGGAAACAACTTTAGAGGCAGATCAAATTATAGGGCATCATGGAACAGCAGAGGATGGAAATATAATGGACCATCATCTAGACAGCAACAGAGTGATGCCAGTCGTCCCTTTCAGCAACAAAATCCTGTAAGGGAATGAGCATCAGGAGATAACTCTCAGACAGTATACTGTTACAGATGCAAGCAACCTGGTCATGTTCAGATCGGATGTCGAGTCAGACTAGACCATGTAAAACGGCTTTTAAACTT
Source organism: Magallana hongkongensis (assembly GCA_016163765.1). Taxonomy (NCBI): domain Eukaryota; kingdom Metazoa; phylum Mollusca; class Bivalvia; order Ostreida; family Ostreidae; genus Magallana; species Magallana hongkongensis. The sequence continues at coordinate 65,959,599 of WFKH01003881.1, forward strand.
GAGGAAGCCTGGACGGAGGGGCCAGTTCTAGGCTTGAGCAGAAGGATTAATCAAGGTCCCATCATAAGAAATAATAGAGTAAGGAGACCTTTACTTCCAGGGATGTTTGGTAAACCAAATGAGGCAGAAATCATCATACATGGCAGAAGAGTTACAACCCTATTAGACACAGGATCTACAGTGTCAACAATAAGCAAGTCATATTATTCAAGAGAACTGTCACAATTTATTGAGATGAAGTCTTTAGACCAGATTGTAGAGATAGAGTGTGCAGGAGGTACTCAGCTACCATATGAAGGATATAAAGAGGCTGATATCAAAACTCCTGGGAATAGCAACGGATTGACACGCAACATAATGCTGGTAGTACCTGACAGTCAGTACAGTCTTCATGTTCCAGTGCTGAAAGGTACTAATGTACTACAATCCATGATGGAACAACTTAACAAAGAACATGGAGAGAGATTTCTTCAGACAGTTGCTTTGACCAATCCATGGTTTACGTAGTTCAGATGTTTGACAACAAGAGAGAAGGAACTTCAGAGGAATGACTATAGATTGGCAATAGTCAAAACCAACTGTAGGATAACTCTACCACCAAACACATTGACAGAAGTTACTGGTTTTTACGACAGAGAAATGCCATATCAGAGTACAGCGTCTTTAGTGCAATCAACTGTCTTGTCTCCAGATTACAAAGACTTTGATGTAGAGCTACTTTTGAGACCGTATCATTATAAGGATAATGGACCTGTTAAGGTAAAGTTATCTAATACTACGACAAGGACCTTAACTATTCCGTCAAGAGGAATCATTTGTGAAATTCAACCAGTTACCATAGAGCGGCAACCAATGATGACTGAGAAGTCAGAAAAGTTTAACCTTTTAGATGAGGTAGACATCACGGAGAGTGGCTTGACAGAGGAGCAATTGGAGAAAGGTAAGTATGTACTACAGCAGTTCTCGGAGATATTTAGCAAAGGAGATAATGATGTGGGCCATACAGAAAGAGTGAAGCATATGATTGACCTGTTAGATGAATGCCCTTCTAAACAGCGATATAGGAGAATACCGGCATCCATGTTTGATGAGGTCAGGTCACACCCCAGACAACTCCTAGATATTGGAATTATAAGACCGTCTCAATCTCCTTATACATCCAATGTGGTACTCGTAAGAAAGAAGGATGAGAATCTTCGACTATGCGTAGACTACAGGCAGTTGAACCAATTAACCAAAAAGGATAGTTACGCACTGCCTAGAGTAAAGGATCTTTTAGATTGCATGTCTGGGAATACATTTTTCTCCCATATAGATATGAAGTCAGGATACCATCAAGTGGAAATATTAGATAGTCATAAGGAGCGTACAGCATTTTCCGTAGGGCCGTTGGGTTTTTACGAATACAACCATATGCCTTTTGGACTCACAAACTCCCCAGCGACATACCAGAGACTCATGGAGAACATATTGGCTGATTTGAATCTGAAGGTGTGTTGTGTCTTCATTGATGATGTAATTATCTTCGGTAGGACATTTGAAGAGCACCTCCACAACATACATCTTGTATTTAACAAGATCAAGGAAGCCACACTGAAGATTGCTCCATCTAAATGTCAGTTCTTTAAGAGGAAAGTCAAGTTCATTGGCCACATTGT
>WFKH01003881.1:65981871-66000031 GCA_016163765.1 Magallana hongkongensis
CAGAGTTATTGCCCCTATTGTACGAAATGCTTGTTATCGCTACTCCTCTGAAACCATAAGAGATAGGAACTTGGAACTTTTACCAATGTCTTCAGTACACTTAGAGGGTTCTTCAATCTACTAATACCGAAAGGATCCGAGACCCCTTCTATCAGTTATTGCCCCTGAAAGTATTTGAATTTCCATAAAATCACTTCCAACTTTTTTTATTATTTATCATAGAGACTTCGGACCACTTGGGATGGAAGCGTCTACCTTGGCCGAACAAAATGACATAAAGGTCAAAGGTCAAGGTCATTTGAAAATCTGTTAATTATTGAGTTTTTAGATCTCTTTTGTTAAGGGTGGTAGAGAAAAAAATTTTCATGGATGTAGTAGGACATCTTAAGACATTTTAAAATATAGCCCCTTGGCTCATACCTTTGAATAATTACAGAGTTATTGCCCCTATTGTACGAAATGCTTGTTATCGCTACTCCTATGAAACCATAAGAGATAGAAATTTGGAACTTTTACCAATCTCTTCAATACACTTAGAGGGTTCTTCAATCTATTCATACCGAAATGATCCGAGGCAACCTTCTAGTAGTTATTGCCCCTGAAAGAATTTAAATTTCCATAAAATCACTTACAACTTTTTTATTATTTATGGTAGAGACCTCGGACCACTTGGGATGAAAGTGTCTACCATGGCCGAAAAAATGACATAAAGGTCAAAAGTCAAGGTCATTTAGAAATCTGTTAATTAGTGAGTTTTTTTTATTTCTTTTGTTTAGGGTTTAGGGTGGTACAGAAAAACTTTTTCACTGATGTAGTAGGACTTCTTAAGGACAATTCAAATATAACCCTTCAGCCCCTATATTTTAACAATTATAGAGTTATTGCCCCTATTGTACAAAATGCTTGTTATCTCTACTTCTCATAAACCGTTAGAGGCAGAGATTTGAAACTTTTACTAATGTATTCAGTACATTAAGGGGCTCCTTCAGTCTATCATACAGAAAGGGCCTGATGCCCCCTTCTAGCAGTTATCGCCCCTGAAAGTTTCTTAATTTCGTTAAAAACACTTACAACTTTTGAATTTTACATCGTAGGGCTATCAGACTACTTCAAATTAAAATGTTGACCTTTATAAGTCAATATGACATAATGGTCAAAGGTCAAGGTCAAACAAAATAAAATTTGCATATTTAAGTTTTTTGACTTTTTTTAATGTTATGCAGAGAAAATGTTTTATTAATTATATTGAAACAAAACATGAAAAAATAATGAGGTGGAAAGACCTCTAATTGTTCGAGAACAATTAGTCTACTAGTTTATTCTTCTTCTTCTTTTTTTCTATTTAGCTCGGGGTGACTTTTTTGTTATTAGAGTTATCCAAACAATTTGAACTTTATGTAATTGGTCATTTAAAGTTATGGTACCAATTGACCCTGTGTCAAAAATTCCCAGAACTTACAGAGTTTTTGCCCTTTGAGTAGGAAATGCTTGTTATCGCTACTCCTCTGAAACCATAAGAGATAGAGATTTGGAACTTTTACCAATGTCTTCATTACACTTAGAGGGTTCTTCAATCTATTCATACCAAAAGGATCTGAGGCCCCCTTGTAGTAGTTAATGCCCCTGAAAGTATTTAAATTTCCATAAAATCACTTCCAACCTTTTTATTATTTATCATAGAGACTTCGGACCACTTGGGATGGAAGCGTCTACCTTGGCCAAACAAAATGACATAAAGGTCAAAGGTCAAGGTCATTTGAGAAGCTGTTAATGAGTTTTTATATCTCTTTTGTTTAGGGTGGTAGAGAAAAACTTTTAAATGGATGTAGTAGGACATCTTAAGACATTTTAAAATATAGCCCCTTGGCTCCTACCTTTAAATATTTACAGAGTTATTGCCCCTATTGTACGAAATGCTTGTTATCGCTACTCCTCTGAAACCATAAGAGATAGAGACTTGAAAATTTTACCAATGCCTTCAGTACACTTAGAGGGTTGTTCAATCTATTCATACTAAAAGGATCTGAGGCCCCCTTTTAGCAGTTATTGCCCCTGAAAGTATTTAAATTTCCATAAAATCACTTCCAACTTTTTTATTATCTATCATAGAGACTTCAAACCACTTGGGATGGGAGCGCTACCTTGGCCAAACAAAATGATATAAAGGTCAAAGGTCAAGGTCATTTGGAAATCTGTTCATTTATGAATTTTCATATCTTTTGAAATACAGAATTATAGTAAGGGTTTCAATAGCTTTTTGGATTGCGCAATAAGGTATTCAATTTGATCAGCCAGGTATCACATCAAGTCCTGTGTTTACTCAAGTGGAAATTGTTTTTACAGTGAACCCATTCATATTGTACAACGATAGCTAGCCTCTAGAACACGCTCTTCTATTGTTAATTTCTCTCTTTATATGCTTGACAACGTGTAAAGAATATTCACTTGGCGAGCACATCAGTTTTGTTCAGAGTAAGTGGGAAAAAAATTCTAGTACAATATATATCACAGGTATAATATTTTTTTGTATACCTTATCGGGCAATCTAGCAATTTATTAAAAATACTAAGGTGGAAAGACCTCTAATTGTTCGAGAACAATTAGTCTACTAGTTTTAATTGAATGTGTTGCATTTTATAAACTTACATTATATTTTTTCTGAACCATTTTTTTTCTCTCTACAACATTTACCATGAACAAGTTTACATTACATTTAGTAATAACTTTACATTTTAAGAATCTTTCAATAAAATTGCTTCCCGAGAAAATACCTAAATTTTTTTTTTGTAATTTATGTATGAACAGTAAATTTTTATAACCTACGATGTATGTATCTGTAGATGATTGAATGCAAATAATACTGAAAATCGAAGCCGATTAAACTCACTGATACTAATGCACAATCATAAACTTAATTTGTGATTTTCTTTTTAAAGTGAAGATATGTTATTGATACATTGTTTTTAACTAGAAGAATGATTACACATTAGAGTTTAGACAAGTCTGCAATTCAAACTGATTTGATAAATACAAATTATTATTTCTTAATACTGGATACAGAAAGTGTAACTTATCAAAATACATGTACATGTATAAAATACATTATATTGCGCTAAAATACAAAACATCGCGAAATGTACAAAAACAAATGCATTTATTTTGTTTTATAACCCCTAAAGTTCATTTCAATTGAAATGCGCAATGACAAACAGCGACAAAGGTAAGAAAATTGGATGTAAACATCATTATGAAAACTTGTAAATTTACACCGACCAAGTAAATTTAAAATTTTCAATATGATAAAAGTAATAAAATAACACATATATTTTGAACTACCTAATTACTTAAAATGATATATTGATTATTCTATTGAGCACATTACACAAGTCATGAACTTTAACCAAAATGATGCCGAGTAAGCCCGCTTTAAATTAAACATTATACATGTATTATACGGATAATTCATTTAAGATTTCCATGTGTGTTTGACACTAAATAATACTTCTTGCGCTGGTATTCCAGAAAATCATATACACTTCACCATTTTTTGGTTTCCGTTTAATGTTTTATCTATTTGTATAATTTAATTTTGATATTATGTGTTTTTTGTCCGATAAATTGTTGAAGAAAAGGGAATATTATTTAAAATTTTTAACCTTTGTGTGAAACAAGAATGTATCAAATCTTCAATATTTTTAAATAAAAATTATTACAATTGCTAGTTCCTCTAAAATTGATCATATTTTCACATGCTACATACACCTATACATAACAGAGTAATAGAAACAATTTTATGCATGTGCAGTGCTGCGTTGTCAAGGACTTATGCTAAAGCTACAGCCTAAAGTTTACGCCTCTAGTTACGCCGCTTTATGAAATGCAAAATACCCCCGACTAAGTTCTCGTGCAAGTCCTCGGACTAGACTAAAGTTAGGCCCAAAATTTAGGCCTTTTTATGAAACGAGCCCCTGCTGTGGTAATTTTCCACTCATTAACAAATGACATTAAATCCCAACTTGATGCAGAAGGACGTGTCAAAAAGATGTCATCCCTAATTGAGAAAACCCTTGTGAAGTTTCCTGATACTAAGATTGTTCTCTCCCTAGCTACACCACGGATGGACAGAGACGATTGGAACATCAAAGGTGAATTGATTAACGCAATGCTTAAACATAATTTCGGAAAATCAGAGAAGATATTCTTCTGTGACAACAGCCACCTAGCAGAACAAGGAAACCTATAGAAAGACTATTTGAAAGAGATGGCATTCACCTCTCTAGAGATGGAACAGCAGTGTTAGCTTCGAATATGAAAAAAACAATTGACACTATCTGCAAAACACCACACCGAGGCAATGAGCAGAGTTCCAGATATAGAAAAAATGGATACAGAAACCGCACCGCAGGAAATAGCAGAGGCCACTACGGGAACAACAGGAGCTTTTACGGCCAGTCTGAAAACTACAACAGACACCAGACGAACGTGTATGAAAGGAGAGGCTCTTACCAAAGAACTGGACATGGCGGGATTTGGCGCTAGTACACCCAACCAGACTTTTGTGGTTAAGCAAGAAGTACCTCTGACTTTTTGTTTTCTCTCCTTTTGTTTGCTGTGTTAATCTTACTTCCTATTTGAAAAACTGTAAATCACATGCACATAACATAATCATGAGCAGTGTAGATACATGCTTGAATATTTGTACCTGGAATGTGGTAGGTATGGTATCAGACAGTATTAACAAATCAACAGACAAACGTTTTATTGACCAAATTAAAAATTATGACCTAGTCCTACTCACTGAAACTCATATTGGATATAATACTCATATTGAAATAACAGACTTCACATATTATCCAGTTTGTAGAGATAAGTCATCAAATAACAGATATGTTGGTGGACTAGGAATTCTAGTGAAGAGAAATATTAGGAAAGGAATTTCAATATTACCAAATACAAGCACAGATTACCAATGGTTAATGCTTAAGAAAGATTTCTTCAATTTGAAAAAAGACATTTATTTATGTCTTGCATATATATCTCCTAAAATGTCAAGTCGTTATAAAAAACAGGATGTTGAAACCTTAGAACATATAGAACAAGATATTATCAATAAGTATGGAAATCTTGGAGATATTATGTTTTGCGAACAAACTTAGAATAACAAATGGCAGAACTTTTGGCGATACACATGGGAAATTTACTTGCAATAATTACGCTGGTTCTAGTGTGGTAGACTATTTTATTGTATCTGAACAACTACTTCATGACTTTTTGTATGTATATGTATCTTTATCCGACTGTCATTGTAAGATATCCCTAAAATTGTTATCAACTTTTAAAAGAGAGTGAACAAGTAAAAACATGCAAGAGATGCCAAAACGGTACAAATGGGACGAGCTATCGGTTACTAATTTTCAACATGCTTTCTTACATCCAACAGTCCAAAGTGATATTAAACTTTTTCTAGATAAAACTATTGAATATAATGAATAAAGTGTAAACGAAGCAACTGATGAAATCCACAATATTTTTAATAAAGTAGCCAAACTATCTCTGCATAAAAAAATCACAACATAAAACTTCCACTAACAAAAAATGGTTCGATTTTGACCTCGCAAAAATGCGAAAACACCTATGTGAAAGAGCAACATTACTTTCTAAATTCCCTAATAATCCCTTATTACGAGGCTCATTTTTCAAACTAAATAAGGAATATGCTAAGCTACGGAAATATAAAAAACAAGAATTTAGACAAAGTATTATTGATAAATTGGATCAACTTAATGAAACTAACCCAAAAGAATATTGGAACTGATAGTAATAAAAACAACATAGAAAATCTCATAGATGGGGATACATGGTCCAACTAGTTCACTACCTTATCCAAAATACCAGAAAAGTATAAATACAGAATCACTACGATTGAAACAAAAATCAATGATTTATTAAATAGTAAAACTGTAACTTCTTTTAAGGTATCCGATCCATAATAGCCCCAGATTCATTGAATCTGGATGCATAACAGATATATATGGGCTTCATACTTAGTATACTTGGACATAATTTTCATGTTTAAGTATCAATATGTAAGAGCAGAATGTGTCCTAATAATTGACCTTTTCCTTTTTTTGAAGAGTTGCTCCCCTTTGCTTTTAATTTATAAAAATTAATTCTAAAAAAATATTCAGGTATAAAATTCATTTTCAATAGTTTTTGTATTCCTAATGATGAAATGCATCTTTCCACCGAAGCATTTATTGATATTCTTAATATTTAATTTTTTTATTTTAAAAAATGTGCATGTCCCCATTGACATTAATGCAATTTTCATTAAATAATTACTGCTTAGTAAATAATATTTTTGAAAATTTCTCTCGGTAAATCTTTTTCTATTCTTAAATGCTTTAAATTAATATCAGAGTATTTAACACATGATTGGTATTCGGGTTAGAAAAATTAGGTCCTAATATGGGTCGGATACCTTAACAAATTAGATTTTAGGATAACAGCTCTTGAGATCCATTACTTCTTTGAAATCTGGCAAAAGACCTGGCCTAGATAATATCTCAAATGAAATGATAAAAGCATCTCAAATTTTTGTTAATCCTTGTCGATTCTCAAACTGTTTAATATTGTATTAACGTCAGGAATTTATCAGGAGAAATGGCTAGAGGGTTATACTACACCCATCTTCAAATCAGATAATCCTAAGTTACCTCAAAACTATAGAGGAATAACTATAAACAATAGCATAGGAAAACTTTTTAATATCAGACTTGATACATACTTATTAGATAACAAAATAATACATTCCACTCAAATTTGCTTTTTAAAAAAAAATCCAGAACATCAGACCACTTATTTGTATTAGAATGCTTAGTCGGTAAATATATCAATACTGGTAATAAGAAATTATATGCATGTTTTGTAGATTTTCGTAAAGCCTTCGACACAGTTATACATGAAGGCATTAACTAAAACTTTTACAGTTAAATATAAAGGGCCTTTTCTTTAATATATTGTGTAATATGTACAGACATAGCAACAATTATGTAAAAGTAGGTAACAAGTTAACTCGCCCATATAGACCAGAAATAGGAGTTTGACAAGGAGATGTCATAAGCCCAAACATTTTAAAGATATTTTTAAACGATTTTTCAAAATTGCTTGATGAAGAATATATAAGATCTGTCAACCTTTCTGGAAAGAACATTAATTCACTGCTATATGCTGATGACCTCGTACTATTATCAGATGACCAAAAAGAATTACAAAACAAACTAGATATACTTAATAAATACTGCAAAGACTGGTGCTTAGAGATTAATACAAGCAAGACTAAAATGGTTATTTTCAACAAAAGTGGTCACCTTATTAATGAGAAGTTCACTCTTGAAAATTCACATTTAGAATGTGTTAACAAATATAAATATTTAGGTATAATCATATCCTCCTGTGGCTCATTCAAAGAAGCAAGATCTGATCTATATAATAAAGCTCTCAAGGCCTCTTTCAAACTATTCAAAGACCTAAACTCTACTCAACCCCCTATCAAAACATTTCTACATCTCTTTGATCATATGATAAAACCTATAGCATTATATGGCTGTGAAATTTGGGGAACCCTTACATCACGCATACAGGAAAAAGACACACATTTATATGATATCTTTAAAACTTGGGAGATGGAAAACTTAAATATTAAATTTTGTAAATATATATTAGGCGCTGGGAAAAAAAAGCACAAATATTGCAATTATCTCTGAACTGGGACGATATCCTTTGTATTTTTCATTGATTCAAAGCATCTTATCATACTGGCATAGATTAGAATTATGTGAAGAATCTTCTCTGTTGCACAATGCATATAAAGAAACTATTAATCTTAGTAAATCCAATGTAAACTCTTGGTACAAAAGTGTAGTCTATTTTAGTAAGAAAATTAACATTTCACTATCTGTATGTAAAAAGTATAAAACCACATATTTTAAACAACAAGTTAAAAAACATCTAAGAAAACACTTCTTAAATTACTGGACAATAAAACGTGAAGAGGGACTGAACTCTGGAAAACTTGATACTTATTTTTTGTATATAGAAAATTTTACAATGGAATCATATATGTCTATTCAATCTCATGAATTAAGAAAAACACTATGTAGATTCAGAGTAAGTGCACACGACTTACGAGTTGAAAGAGGTAGATATGAATTTGTAAAAAATTATACTGGTCAAAGAATACCTTTAGAAAGAAACAAAAGGACATGTTTATTATGTAACCAAAATTTTGTTGAAGATGAATGTCACTTTGTTACTGACTGTCCATTAAATAAAGAAAAAAGAAATTCATTTTTCCATTATGTCTCAATACTTAACAAAAATTTTATACTTTTAACGAAGAAAGACAAATTTATCTGGTAAATGTCCAATGAAGACAAAACAATACTAAAGTTGAGTGAATTTTTAATTAATGCTTTCAAAAAAGACAGAATACTTTGAGATCTAAATGAACTATCACTTGTATATATAATACTTATACAGATCATGATACCATCTTTTGTATTTGTATTAGCTACTTTTATGACTACATATTATATGTATATTATTAATATGTTATGACGTACTGATGTACATTTGCCCGGCTGTTACATGTTCATGTATGTGTATGAACTATTTTGTATGTAGAATCTCTCTTTTAGAAATTTCTCTCTAATAACTATAATCTTGTATGCCCTCTGGGCCCAAAATTGGAAATAAAAAATTGGAATATAATATCTTCAAAGTGACTTGTTATACGTCACTGTATCTTCGTAAGTAATTGTTAATTAGAATTGAAATATATTACAATGCGAACTTTTGTTGCTCCATACGCCGATTTAAAAAAACGGTTTTGATCGCGTCTGTGGCAAATTACTTTTAGATCAACCCTATTAGTTACCATTTGTTCCATTTTACATGCAATGCTTTAGTCCGAAATATCTGACGTTTTCCTGGCTTTTTAACGATTTTGATATTTTACATGCCAGGCTAGTAAAATATCAAAATCGTCAAAAAAGCCGGGAAAACGTCAGATATTTCGGACTATCTTACCCTTTGTTTGTAGATCTAGAACACAGGCACCTGCGTTATATATTTTTCTCATAATGAAAATAAATACCCTATATTATTAGATATAGGGTATTTATTTTTATTATGAGAAAAACATGTAACGTCAGGTGCCTGTGATGTAGAATTTCTATACTCAAGCAGTACCATTTAAACAGAATATCATTTTTGTGTGGCTCTGTCATTATCATGTATTTTATATATACTTTGCCTTTCAGAAATTACTTGTTTTATAAGAATAAGAAAATAGCGCTTACAAAAATCTTTCACAAAGTCATTCAGATTTATTTCAGGGAAAATATATCTTAATCAAATTTAAATGTGAGATTGGAAGTATAGCATTGCTATGGTATGCACAATAGGCATCGTGTCTAAATTTCTAGAATGCTGTGCATGCGCAGATTCAGAGGGGTTTTTTTCCAGGGAAGGAAGCTCTGATTGATAATTTGTTTGCAAGGGGGGGGGGGGATGTCCGAGACCTATAATTTGTAATTTTACTAATTTATGAGATCCGCGCATGATGTGTGAATTAACTGTGTAAGGTTTCATTATATTACATGTAACCACTATAAAAGTAAAACTTGTTTTAATTAGTTAACCAATACTCATTCTTAATTCTAAAGTGGTGAAGCTGCCATTTACACCGAAACACTCGGACGATGAACATCATCTCCCAGTCATTGTATGGGGCGTGTAGATTGAGAGTATATTTAATCAGAATCTTCAGTTCATACTTTGTCACTGGCATTGGTAATATTTACTAAGAGAGGATCAATGTGACCATAATAGACCAATCCAAATCTTCCATATCCGTCGGATATAACTTTTGAACTACACGTATACTGAAAATGATTTAATAATGATTTAATAATAATCAGTGGATGCGTCGCACGATCAATCCAATGTGTATATGATTCAATTAACTTAAATACTATTCTTCAAATGAAATCGCTAGTCTATGGATTTCCCCATTGACTCACCCTCAAACTTTCGCCCCGAACCCACGGGTGGAGGTAGGGAGAGGATTAATGCAGCACCCTTCTAACTGGAGTACACATCAATATGCCCTTGTTAATTGCTGCATATGCTTTAAGGGATACACTCCTCTAACCAATTTTATTCCCCATGAAAGGAATAATTAATACTTCATGATCTTATACGCTCGAGTGTTCTACACTTGGATTGCCAACTGATAAAATATGTGTACTCATAATGAATACCTAAGTTGTTTCATGCTGGTTGAGTGACGAGGATAATGAAAGAAAAAAGATGACTTTAAGCACCTTTTATTATCAAATTTATTATTAAGACTAGTTAACATACAGCGTAAAATAATTATATCTATGACATTCATAAAAACATCCAAATGTCGCAGTAAAAATTCATTTTCACAATTTTTGGAAAGAAGTGTCTAATAATTCACTTTACTCAAGATTTAAACACTGACCTAGAAAAGAAAGAAATGAAAACAATCTCAAGGACACAGAATTAGAAAATCTGACGGAGCTAGATATGAAAGATAATTTATGAGAAAGAAACGTTAACAGAGTTTATATATCCTATCGCTTAGGACCGTCTGACCCATGTCATGGAACCCTTCTCCACTTTGCTACTACCACCAAGATCTGCACTCGCGGCGGTTCCACACGGACTCAGGCCGGAAGCTTCAGAGCCAAAGGGACGGCCCTCTTACTCGTCGCTGCTTGGCCGCACCCTTCTAAATTTGAGCTTTTAGTAAAGTCTTCAAATTAAAGTCATCATCTGATAAGTGATGTGCAACACGACCTCATTTATAGTATAGTGTTTAGTATTTTGTAGATTGTATGCTTTAATATTTTCTATATAGTATATTTAGCTACAGTCTCCTTTCATATTTTTATATCACATTTATATTTAATACAAATCATAAAAAGAGTAGATTTTGAATTTGGCGATATTGAACTCGTCCCGCGCTCTTTCATGCAAAGAGGTGTAACGGGATGGGAGAAATAATGACGGATCAGACCGGGATTCGAACCCGGGCCCCCTGAATCTCTCGTCAGGTGCTCTTCCAACTGATCTATCTGGCGCCGGTATTCGAACCGATCTGAAAGTCACATTCCTCCCACCTTAAATGATCTTTACCCTCGAAGATCACTCCAGGCTCTTCCAATGGCAGGAGTTGACCTGTCAGTTCCAGGGGTTGGTCACGGCACCAAATGTGGATGGGAGAAATAATGACGGACCAGACCGGGATTCAAACCCGGGCCCCCTGAATCTCTAGTCAAGTGCTCTACTAACTGAGCTATCTGGCGCCGGTATTCGAACCGATCTGACCGTCACAGATGTAAAAAGGTTGTTTGTTTATAATGCATGTTTAACCAGAACCGGAAAAGTGTAAGGATGTTCGAGTTAAAATTGAAAGTTAAACACTTTATTGATTGCGTTAAATATTTTTCAATACAAGATTAACTACCCTCCTCGAGATTAATGAACAAATATGAAAGGAAGTTCAGAACTTGGTTAGATAGTGAGGTGTTTGTAGTTCGAATTTTCTCCACTGAATTATTGATTAGAGACTGTGAGACTGTCAGCTGTAATGGCATTTTAGTTTAGTCGATTAAGTTAATAGTTTGTTTGATAAAAATTACAACTGTCGGATCGTTTTTTATGGATTAAGAGGATTTACTCATATTATCATGATTATAATAAATTATTATCAGGTAATTTTCATTATGCAGAAGGATTTTTCATACAATTTACCCTCTGTACAGTCACCAAAATTTTATTTAGCATCAATATAATTATTTGCACACAATACTACATGTACCAGTACATTGATTTTTGACTGGGCTGAACATAGCAGAAATGAATGTTAATTCGTTCCATGATCTGTTGAATTTCTGGTCAATCATGATTTCAAGATTTCTATCGTCAGAATTTTTCTGAGTAGTCAAATAAAAGTCAAGTCATATATATTCTTATCAGAGACCCTGTTATTGTTTAAAGATAATGATATTTTCGGGTGATCTGTTGAACTTGTGATTATTTTTAATTTACCAGTAGTATATATGGTTTTCATTTTCAGCTCACCTGAACTGAAAGCTCAAGTGAGCTATTTTGATCACATTTTGTCTCTCCGTCTTTCTGTAAACTTTTTACATTTTGAACTTCTTCTCTAAAACCACTTGGCCAATTTCAACCAAATTTGACACAAAGCATCCTTATGGGAAGGCAAATATAAATTGCAGAAATGAAAGACCGATCTTCATTCAAAGCGGAGAAAACCTCGAAACTGTAGAAAAAGTGGGGTGCATTTTTAAAAATCTTCTCCAGAACTACTGAGTCAAATTCAACGTAATTTAGCATAAATAATCCTTATGGAACGGGAAATATAAATTGCAAAAATTATGGGCTAATTCTGTTTCAAATCTCAGTTATTACGAAAATAATAACAAGCATTCTGAGAGTATTGCATAAGCAATACACGTCCCCTACCGGTTTGTATTATTCTATGAAAGCTTCGAAGCATACATCTATTTCAAAACTATTATAAACGAGATGTTATGCTTTAACCAGAGATAAAAGAACAGAGGAAATTCAAACTACATATAGTTGATATAGGAATTAAATAAAAAATGGGTAAAATAATACTCTTTATTTTATCTCCTGTAATTTCGCCAAGTCCATTAATTATTTGCTGGTAGAAATTTGAGAAAACAATCCACTGTTATGCACAATATTATTTCTTACCGTCTTCTGTACCCCGAATCAGCAGACCAACCCGATAACGAACCCGATTGTAATAATACAAAAAACCCCTGTCGATTAAATCTACAACACAATGCTTGACACTATTTTACAGAACTTATTTGTTTGTTAGAAACAATAAAAAGAATGGTACAAGTAATGCACGATATTATTACTGACTACATACTTGACTCGTTTATTAAATACACGCCGAACCCGATAACGAACCCGAACATTAAAAAAATTGGAATATAAAAAAATAATTTTCTCGAAAATATGTCAATCAGACGCTACAAAAGTGTAAACTTGATCTGTAGTTTGACATTTTGAAGATGTTCAGCAAATTTCATATTATTCACCAAACGCATAAAAAAAGTGTGGAAAACTGAAGTGGGACAGACAGACAGACAGACGGACGGACAGACAGGCAGACGGACGGACGGACAGACGGACTAACGGACGCAGAGGAAAGCTATAGTCCCCTCCGGTGAAACCGGTAGGGGACTACTAAAGGAAAGGCGTGTTTCAATCAGTTTATAGCCTCGGGTTCGGTATTCGATACGAGTCTAGGTAAAATGGGTAGGCAAACCCGGACCGGGACAAATAAAAGCCGGGTCAGATCGATATTTTTCAATTTACGTCGATAATAATTAACTAATGTCATTGAAATTTTCAGAATATGTTACAGACCGGTATATTTGTATTCGCTGTAAGTATTGATAGACAACAATGCGTATTTTGGAATTTAATGACGATTGTTGATTTCCAAGTTGGTAAAATGGGTAGGCAAACCCGGGTCGAAATTTTACAGGTTTGTGGACTTATTTAGGAAGAAACTTAATAATTCATGTTTTATTCCATACTTCTAAAACGAAGCAGCCATGACGTATGATAAACGGGTCGATCTGACAAAGATGCGCGTGAGAAGGGAATCTTTGAAACATGCAAAATATATTGATGCCGATTTTGTGAAGTAAATTGAAGTAAATTGAGGTTAAATATTTCAATGTGTTGACAGATTTCACATATGACAGTGGTGTTAGCTTGTTTTGATTTTCGTTTCGTTTTCATTATATATGTTTTGTAACCTGGGAGCTATCGCCTGTATTTTGTAATACAAAAAAAAAAAGAATAAGCAAAATCTGATGTATTAACAAAGTACTAGAATACAATTCATTCTTTTGCGTAATGGTTGACTAATGCAATGTGTTTTGTTGAGATGCTCAGCATTTTCTCGAGTTTATTCAGTTTAAATAGAGTTTAATATCGCTGACTGAAATATGTAGGTATACATATGATTCATTTTGAAAAATAAATTGTGCTCTTTTTTTGTTATTATAATAGTGCATGTTTCTTTAATATGTTTAATTCAATAATTGTTTACAATTTCTATTTACAGACCATATTTGAGTGTTAAGCTTCGAATTATAAGCAAGATACAATTCCCACAATTCTATGTTTTTACACAGATCTGAGGCCATTTTTTTGTTTCCATTTTAAATGCTGAATAGGAAATACCAAGTTAAAAATCTTAAGCTGAATGTAATAAACTCATGTGAACATAAAAATATGACTCAAACCTAGCAAAATTGTGAGTTCTGTATCTTGCTTATAATCCTAAGATTGACGCTGAAATTTTGGTTGATCATTAGAAATGTCTCGCTAAACGTTAAATACTTGTACAAAAAAAAATTAAGGATGATATGCTGTAACTACTCTCTGGGGGCCTCTCTTTATACAATGAATAATATAAAATCTACATCAATTTTGATAGTTTTTTTTAGACACGAGTAAATAAAAACGACACCGTTTAAACAGTTTCCATAGTTCTGACATTTCTGTTACGGAGATAAAGGCATTATCGCTATTCCTAAGAAAATATGACAGCGGAAAATTATCCTGGTTTGTAGCCATTTGTTATTTTTGAATAAAGATGAAAATAATGGGTGGGCCTTAGTAAAATAGAGTGATATGCCTATGAATACATTGATTTTTATAGCTCTTTAACATGTCACGTGACAACATTTTTCATTAAAGTGTATTCATCAATCAAGTGTAAGTAAGGTTTTAAACGTCACTCGAGTTTACGCCAGGTAAACAATAGTCATTTAATAATAATGGGGAAGACAAATTTAATATTTGAATGTTTTTAATTTGAGAAATTGAGCGCATTGAGGTACAATTTTCTTTTTCACATCTATAGGAATCTTTTTTAATAACTAAAATCAATAACTAGTAAGTAGTTGAGGAAGAAAATGTACCTATATGCTCTCATATATTTTGATCGCTTTATAAGGTGGTGGGGGGGGGGAGCGAAAATATAGGGAAATGGAATTTAAGTTAACAGTGTACCCCTACCAAATGTTTATTTTTATATCTTGCGTAGAATTTTCTTATTCTCGGTAAAAATAGTATTTCATAATGGTACAATGTCAAAGTGTATGCAAAAAAGTGTAAAGTTCGAATACTTTACAATATTTAATTTTTGTTATTCTACCGAGGGGCCATATGGCACAATATCTTTTTAACGCCCATTTAAAGTCATTGTTGCTCAGGTGAGCGATGTGGCCCCATGGGCCTCTTGTTTACTATAACTAGAAGAATTAATGTGTGATTGTGTTGTTAGTACTCTGAGGACTTGATTTTCTTTCTCATCTAGATGAAGAATCTCAGGATAGTGAACAAAGTGAAAATGAAGACGAAATAGATGAAGAAAGTAAAAGTATGCTTTTTCATTCCTTTAGTATTAACTACTGAAAACGAAATTTATATTACGCTCCATACATGTATTGTAAATCATACCCAGGAAACATGTATACACATCATAATTCTGAACCGCCACACTATTTTATCAGTATGTTGAATTTATATGAATATCCATATTTATTGCAGTGAATCATGTCATCCAAGTACATATATAAAAGATTTTGATTCAAACAAAACAAATACTTTGAAAATATTTTGTAAAATTAGAGACAGTTTGGTTTTAGGAAAATTATGAATTAATTTTTAATTGATGCAATCAGTGTAATGTCAAAAAGTAAAAATATAGACAAGATGATAAAATGTCAAGTGACAGGTGAACGAACAAGAGTGATGAATTGTGGGTAATTTATTCAGGTTCCTATTTTATGGACACAAACGCCCACCCCAGGTGATGACCCCAAACCACCAAAGGTCAAAGCCACAGAGGAGCTGACACAGAAAGACGATGAAAACTCCAGCAACGCCCCCACACAACAGATGGATAGAAAGAGGAAGTGAAAAAGGGGAGGTGAGAGAAAGGCAAGAAGAAAAAAATCAAGAATGCCGAACCAGTCACTCTCCATCAAAACATCAGGTACTGTCATTTTGTGTGTTTATGAATAGTTTGTACCCTATCACTACCTCTGCACAGCCTGCTAATTCCATCTGAAAAGATTTACTCTGGTAAATTCTGTTTGGTATGTGCACAACAATGTATCATAGTAAGTTCAACAAGATCTGTTTAGGCTAACATGTATAAAAGTAAAAAAAATTAATATTGTGTACATGTAAGGCCTTTACTAGTTTTTGCCTGACTGTCATAGTTAATGATTGTACAACCCGTAAGGTCATTATCTGTCTGATTAACTGTCAAAGTTGATGATATATGTAAGGCCATTATTTGCCTTCCTAACTGTCATCGTGGATTATATGAAAGGCCATTACTTGCCTGATTAACTGTATTAGTTGATAAAATGTACCGTAATGCCATTATTTGCCTGACTAACTGTCATCGTTGATGATATTAAAGGCCATTATTTGCCTGATTAACTGTAATAGTTGATAATATGTAAAGCTTTTATTTGCCTGTATAACTGTCACTGTTAACAATCTGTAGGGACTTCATCAAGATGAATGACCTTGACAAACAGACGCTGAATCAGCAGGAAGAGGCAGAGCGTTGGCGGAGAATTCTAGAGGTACAGAAAGTTCTAGAGGAGCAGAAAGAAGGAAAAAGAGGAGAATGACTTGCAATTCAAGTCCTTGTTACAGAGTAAGTGCCTACCTCAAGTCTTAGAGACACATTTAGCAACATAGCAGATATCAGGATTCACAACTCTCCCGTTGGTAGATAAATGGTTAAAATGTTTGGATCTATAGACAGTCATTGTAACAAATATTCTGATAAAATAACAGCAAAATATTACACCATCAAAAACTTCCTTCTGTCTTAAAAATATTCCATGTTGGTCTCCAATTTTCTTCCAGTAAATGATGAGGAGAACAGCAGGGATGTCATTTACATGGACAGCAGAGACGAGGGACGGCCCAGAAGGAAATCAAAAGATATGAACCACATCAATGATATTGGGTGTTCAGAGAATAAACATCTAGTACATGAACATGAAGATTTGAACCACATCAACGATATTGGGTGTTCAGGGAATATGCTTGTATAATAAGGTATGAACAATATCAACACCAATGGGTGTACAGGAAATATACATGTACATGCATCTGAAGGCTTGAACAAATTCAGCAATATTTGGCATTCAGAGAATAAACATGTACATGAACATGAAGGTTTGAACCACATCAGCGATATTGGGTGTTCAGAGAATAAACATCTACATGAACATGAAGGTATGAACCAAATCAACAGCATTTGGTGTTCAGAGAATATGCATGTTCATGAACATGAAGATATAAACAATATCAACAACATTAAGTGTTTGGAAAATATACTAGATGAATTTGCAGGTATGAACAGCATTGAGTGTTCAGGAAATGAATCAGAAAATATGAATCATGTGAACAACATTTTGTGTTCAGGAAACATATCTGAAAATAGGAACCATATGGAAGACAATTGGTATACAGAAAATTTGTCTGAAAATTTAAACCATATCAACAACTTTGGGTATTCAAGAAATAAATCTGAAAATAGCAGCAGCAGCATTGGGTGTTCAGGAAATAGATCTGAAAATATAAAGCATTTGGACGACCTTGGGTGTTCAGAAAATTTATTTGAAAATATAAACCTTATCAACAACTTAGAATCTTAACACAAAAAGCATTTCAACGACATCGGATGTTCAGGAAATGTATCAGAAGGTATGAATCTTATTAACTTCAGGGGGTACTTTGAAAATATTATGGTAAAAAGGAGTGCCCCCTCCCCCCACATTCTTTTGAAAAGTCTTTGACAGGAAATAAATGCAAACAATTGTAGTAGCTTTACAATCTGAATGGGGTGTAAAAAAATGAAATATTATTGAATTTTCTGTAGATTTACTCATTGTTTATGTTATATGTACAAAGTACATTTACATGTTTGTTACAAAGTACATTTACATGTTTG
>WFKH01003881.1:66009434-66025071 GCA_016163765.1 Magallana hongkongensis
CAAACATGTAAATGTACTTTGTAACAAACATGTAAATGTACTTTGTAACAAACATGTAAATGTACTTCGTACATATAACATAAACAATGAGTAAATCTACAGAAAATTCAATAATATTTCATTTTTTTACACCCCGTTCAGATGGTAAAGCTACTACAATTGTTTGCATTTTTTCCTGTCAAAGACTTTTCAAAAGAATGTGGGGGGAGGGGGCATTCCTTTTTACCATAATATTTTTCAAAGTACCCCCTGAAGTTAATAAGATTCATACCTTCTTATACATTTCCTGAACATCCGATGTCGTTGAAATGCTTTTTGTGTTAAGATTCGAAGTTGTTGATAAGGTTTATACTTTCAAATAAATTTTCTGAACACCCAATGTCGTCCAAATGCTTTATATTTTTAGATCTATTTCCTGAACACCCAATGCTGCTGCTGCTATTTTCAGATTTATTTCTTGAATACCCAAAGTTGTTGATATGGTTTAAATTTTCAGATATATTTTCTGTATAAAAATTGTCTTCCATATGGTTCCTATTTTCAGATATGTTTCCTGAACACAAAATGTTGTTCACATGATTCATATTTTCAGATTCATTTCCTGAACACTCAATGCTGTTCATATGGTTCATACCTACAAATTCATCTAGTAGATTTTCCAAACACTTAATGTTGTTGATATTGTTTATATCTTCATGTTCATGAACATGCATATTCTCTGAACACCAAATGCTGTTGATTTGGTTCATACCTTCATGTTCATGTAGATGTTTATTCTCTGAACACCCAATATCGCTGATGTGGTTCAAACCTTCATGTTCATGTACATGTTTATTCTCTGAATGCCAAATATTGCTGAATTTGTTCAAGATTTCAGATGCATGTACATGCATATTTCCTGCTTACCCATTGGTGTTGATACTGTTCATACCTTATTATACAAGCATATTCCCAGAACACCCAATATCGTTGATGTGGTTCAAATCTTCATGTTCATGTACTAGATGTTTATTCTCTGAACACCCAATATCATTGATGTGGTTCATACCTTTTGATTTCCTTCTGGGCCGTCCCTCGTCTCTGCTGTCCATGTAAATGACATCCCTGCTGTTCTCCTCATCATTTGCTGGAAGAAAATTGGAGACCAACATGGAATATTTTTAAGGCAGAAGGAAGTTTTTGATGATGTAATATTTTGCTGTTATTTTATCAGTATATTTGTTACAATGACTGTCTATAGATCCAAACATTTTAACCATTTATCTACCAACGGGAGAGTTGTGAATCCTGATATCTGCTATGTTGCTAAATGTGTCTCTAAGACTTGAGGTGGGCACTTACTCTGTAACACGGACTTGAGTTGCAAGACATTCTCCTCTTTTTCCTTCTTTCTGCTCCTCTAGAACAGATTGTTAACAGTGACAGTTATACAGGCAAATAAAGGCTTTACATATTATCAACTATTACAGTTAATCAGGCAAATAATGGCCTTTCATATCATCAACGATGACAGTTAGTCAGGCAAATAATGGCATTACGGTACATTTTATCAACTACTACAGTTAATCAGGCAAGTAATGGCCTTTCATATAATCCACGATGACAGTTAGAAAGGCAAATAATGGCCTTACATATATCATCAACTTTGACAGTTAATCAGACAGATAATGACCATACGGGTTTACAATAATTAACTATGACAGTCAGACAAAAACTAGTAAAGGCCTTACATGTACACAATATTAATTTTTTTTACTTTAATACATGTTAGCCTAAACAGATTTTGTTGAACTTACTATGATACATTGTTGTGCACATACCAAACAGAATTTACCAGAATAAATCTTTTCAGATGGAATTAGCAGGCTGTGCAGAGGTAGTGATAGGGTACAAACTATTCATAAACACACAAAATGACAGTACCTGATGTTTTGATGGAGAGTGACTGGTTCGGCATTCTTGATTTTTTTCTTCTTGCCTTTCTCTCACCTCCCCTTTTTCACTTCCTCTTTCTATCCATCTGTTGTGTGGGGGCATTGCTGGAGTTTTCATCGTCTTTCTGTGTCAGCTCCTCTGTGGCTTTGACTTTTGGTGGTTTGTGGTCATCCTTCGTCTTGACCTGGGGTGGGCGTTTGTGTCCATAAAATAGGAACCTGAATAAATGACCCACAATTCATCACTCTTGTTCGTTCACCTGTCACTTGACATTTTATCATCTTGTCTATATTTTTACTTTTTGACATTACACTGATTGCATCAATTAAAAATTAATTCATAATTTTCCTAAAACCAAACTGTCTCTAATTTTACAAAATATTTTCAAAGTATTTGTTTTATTTGAATCAAAATCTTTTATATGTACTTGGATGCTCACCTGAGCAACAATTACTTTAAATGGGCGTTAAAAAGATGGCCCCTCGGTAGAATAACAAAAATTAAATATTGTAAAGTATTCGAATTTTACACTTTTTTTTGCATACTCGTAATCTTTGACATTGTACCATTATGAAATACTATTTTTACCGAGAATAAGAAAATTCTACGCAAGATATAAAAATAAACATTTGGTAGGGGTACACTGTTAACTTAAATTCCATTACCCTATATTTTCGCGCGATCAAAATATGAGAGCATATAGGCACATTTTCTTCCTCAACTACTTACTAGTTATTGATTTTAGTTATTAAAAAGATTCCTATAGATGTGAAGAAGAAAATTGTACCTCAATGCGCTCAATTCCTCAAATTAAAAACATTCAAATATTTAATTTGCCTTCCCCATTATAATTAAATGACTATTGTTTACCTGGCGTAAACTCGAGTAAAGTTTATAACCTTACTCACACTTGATTGATGAATACACTTTAATGAAAAATGTTGTCACGTGACATGTTAAAGAGCTATAAAAATCAATGTATTCATAGGCATATCACTCTATTTTACTAAGGCCCACCCATTATTTTCATCTTTATTCAAAAATAACAAATGGCTACAAACCAGGATAATTTTCCGCTGTCATATTTTCTTAGGAATAGCGTTAATGCCTTTATCCCCGTAACAGAAATGTCAGAACTATGGAAACTGTTTTAACGGTGTCGTTTTTATTTACTCGTGTCTAAAAAAAACTATCAAAATTGATGTAGATTTCAAATAAATCATTGTATAAAGAAAGGCCCCCAGAGAGTAGTTACAGCATATCATCTTTTTTTTTTTTTTGTACAAGTATTTAACGTTTAGCGAGACATTTCTAATGATCAACCAAAATTTCAGCGTCAATCTTAGGATTATAAGCAAGATACAGAACTCACAATTTTGCTAGGTTTGAGTCATATTTTTATGTTCACATGAGTTTATTACATTCAGCTTAAGATTTTTAACTTGGTATTTCCTATTCAGCATTTAAAATGGAAACAAAAAAATGGCCTCAGATCTGTGTAAAAACATAGAATTGTGAGAATTGTATCTTGCTTATAATTCGAAGCTTAATACTCAAATATGGTTAGTAAATAGAAATTGTAAACAATTATTGAATTAAACATATTAAAGAAACATGCACTATTATAATAACAAAAAAAGAGCACAATTTATTTTTCAAAATGAATCATATTTATACCTACATATTTCAGTCAGCGATATTAAACTCTATTTAAACTGAATAAACTCGAGAAAATGCTGAGCATCTCAACAAAACACATTGCATTAGTCAACCATTACGCAAAAGAATGAATTGTATTCTAGTATTTTGTTAATACATCAGATTTTGCTTATTATTTTTTTATTTTTTATTTTTTTGTATTACAAAATACAGGCGATAGCTCCCAGGTTACAAAGCATATATAATGAAAACGAAACGAAAATCAAAACAAGCTAACACCACTGTCATATGTGAAATCTGTCAACGCATTAAAATATTTAACCTCAATTTACTTCACAAAATCGGCACCAATATATTTTGCATGTTTCAAAGATTCCCTTCTCACGCGAACTGTCGCACAACAAACAAATTCATCTTTGACAGATCGACCTGTTTATCATACGTCATGGCTGCTTCGTTTTAGAAGTATTGAATAAAACACGAATTATTAAGTTTCTTCCTAAATAAGTCCACAAACCTGTAAAATTTCGACCCGGGTTTGCCTACCCATTTTACCAACTTGGAAATCAACAATCGTCATTAAATTCCAAAATACGCATTGTTGTCTATCAATATTTACAGCGAATACAAATATACCGGTCTGTAACATATCCTGAAAATTTCAATGACATTAGTTAATTATTATCAACGTAAATTGAAAAATATCGATCTGCCCCGGCTTTTATTTGTCCCGGTCCGGGTTTGCCTACCCATTTTACCTAGACTCGTATCGAATACCGAACCCGAGGCTATAAACTGATTGAAACACGCCTTTCCTTTATTAGTCCCCTACCGGTTTCACCGGAGGGGACTATAGCTTTCCTCTGCGTCCGTCAGTCCGTCAGTCTGTCTGTCTGTCTGTCTGTCTGTCTGTCTGTCTGTCTGTCTGTCTGTCTGTCTGTCCGTCCGTCCGTCCGTCCGTCCGTCCGTCCGTCCGTCCGTCTGTCTGTCTGTCCCACTTCAGTTTTCCACACTTTTTTTCTTTATGCGTTTGAGGAATAATATGAAATTTGCTGAACATCTTCAAAATGTCAAACTACAGATCAAGTTTACACTTTTGTTGCGTCTGATTGAAATATTTTCAAGAAAATTATTTTTTTATATTCCAATTTTTTTAATGTTCGGGTTCGTTATCGGGTTCGGTGTATATTGAATAACGAGGCAAGTATGTAGTCAGTAATAATATCGTGCATTACTTGTACCATTCCTTTTATTGTTTCTAACAAACAAATTAGTTCTGTAGAATAGTGTCAAGCATTGTGTTGTAAATTTAATCGACAGAGTTGTTTTTGTATTATTACAATCGGGTTCGTCATCGGGTTGGTCTGTTGATTCGGGGTACAGAAGACGGTAAGAAATGATATTGTGCATAACAGTGGATTGTTTTCTCAAATTTCTACCAGCAAATAATCAATGGACTTGGCGAAATTACAGGAGATAAAATAAAGAGTATTATTTTACCCATTTCTATATTTAATTCCTATATCAACTATATGTAGTTTGAATTTCCTCTGTTCTTTTATCTCTGATTAAAGCATAACATCTCGTTTATAATAGTTTAAAATAGATGTATGCTTCGAAGCTTTCGTAGAATTATACAAACCGGTAGGGGACGTGTATTGCTTATGCAATACTCTCAGAATACTTGTTATTATTTTCGTAATAACTCAGATTTGAAACAGAATTAGCCCATAATTTTTGCAATTTATATTTCCCATTCCATAAGGATTATTTATGCTAAATTACGTTGAATTTGACTCAGTAGTTCTGGAAGAGAAGATTTTTAAAAATGCACCCACTTTTCCTACAGTTTTGAGGTTTTCTCCGCTTTGAATGAAGATCGTTCTATCATTTCTGCAATTTATATTTGCCTTCCCATAAGGATGCTTTGTGTCAAATTTGGTTGAAATTGGCCAAGTGGTTTTAGAGAAGAAGTTCAAAATGTAAAAAGTGTACAGACGGACGGAGAGACAGACAGACGGACGACGGACAAAATGTGATCAGAATAGCTCACTTGAGCTTTCAGCTGTAATTTTTATCAAACAAACTATTAACTAAATCGACTAAACTAAAATGCCATTACAGCTGACAGTCTCACAGTCTCTAATCAATAATTCAGTGGAGAAAATTCGAACTACAAACACCTCACTATCTAACCAAGTTCTGAACTTTCTTTCATATTTGTTCATTAATCTCGAGGAGGGTAGTAAATCTTGTAATGAACAATATTTAACGCAATAAATAAAGTGTTTAACTTTCAATTTTAACTCGAACAACCTTACACTTTTCCAGTTCTGGTTAAACATGCATTATAAACAAACAACCTTTTTACATCTGTGATGGTCAGATCGATTCGAATACCGGCGCCAGATAGCTCAGTTGGTAGAGCACCTAACTAGAGATTCAGGGGGCCCGGGTTCGAATTCCGGTCTAGTCCGTCATTATTTCTCCCACCCCGTTACATTTGGTGCCGTGACCAACCCCTGGAACTGACAGGTCAACTCCTGCCAGGGGAAGAGCCTGGGGTGATCTTCGAGGGCGAAGAACATTTAAGGGGGGAGGAATGTGACGGTCAGATCGGTTCGAATACCGGCGCCAAATAGCTCAGTTGGTAGAGCACCTGACTAGAGATTCAGGTGGCCCGGGTTCGAATCCCGGTCTGATCCGTCATTATTTCTCCCATCACGTTACACCTCTTTGCATAAAAGAGCGCGGGACGAGTTCAATAGCTCCAAATTCAAAATCTACTCTTTTAATGATTTGTATTAAATATGCCTCGGATAGTCTTTTCAACACCATCAACAGTCCCGTAAATTCATGTGGTCCACTTTGTTTACATGTAAAAATGGCGACACTCGATCTCGATGAAAATTCAACATACTTGATTTTTCGAGGTCGGTAGTATGTTTCGGAGAAAGTCTGAGGCAAGTGAAGAGACGATATCAGTAGTAAATTGCAAGAAGAATATAATGGTACTAATTGTTTTCACAGAATTTGCGTATAAATAAGGTTAATTAGTCGAAAACTAGCGCAAATTTTTGTGCGCAATAAATCTAAATTTTTTCAATGGGTGGCCCTGTAGCTCCCAGGTCGTCCATCCGAATTTTTTCAGACCGGGAGCTACTGACCTGCAGCGACTATAAGTATTAAGTAGGTGTGCAGTCATACATTGCATGTACATCGCTACACGCTTATCTCGTCACCTACATGTACAGCCATAAAAATAAGGCTGCAAACTAAATGTGCACCCGCATATTATTATATTGTTCTGGAAACTATTTACCTAGTATTTTAAAAGATTGTGTATTCACTTTTACCCTAAAAGTAAAGTTCCGCTGGCTGACTTTCTTAGCTTTTTAAAAAGCTAACCTTGTCATGCTTAAAAATAGATAGCACTGTTTGAACGGTTAAAGGGGAGGGGGTGTCATCACAACAAGTTATTACCTAACGAGGCAATTAAAGGCCGGTGTTGTATAGCAGTTTTTCCCCATAGTAGCTCTTCCCCACGGAAAACCTACTATATAGTAGCCTTTCCCCCCGGGGGGAAAAGCTACTATATAGTAGCTTTTCCCCCATAGTAGGGTTTCTCCCTCACGTTTTTGGTTAAGATTTTATAAAAAATATTTATGGAAACCCAGTAAGGATTAAAATCAATGTTTCTACGCTCCCAGGTTGCATATATCTCCATTCATCTGTACAGGTTAAGTTTCGTTTTGCCAATTTATTATTTTTTATAGACAATGCTGAAAATTTAATATATGTGTAATGAAATTATACATAGAACTTAATTTAGGTAATTAATTGAAAATGTATTTGGTTTTACAAGATATACACTTATATGCATAACTCTGTGTTCTGAGTTTGTAAGTAAAAAATGTTTTGAGAATTTTTTAATAAATTTATCAGTCCGTCTGTCTGTTCGTGCAAATTTTGTCCAGGCTAAACCTCTGTTTTAGAGAATTTTTGGAAGAACTGAAGGATCGCTCATGAAATAATAGTGTGTTCAGACCTTACCCAATTTTCATCAAGGCAAAGTAATTAATATCATTCAAAAGTATAATATTATATAATTTTTTTTTAATAAGTTTTTTTTTTTTTTTTGTTTTTTTTTTTAATTGAACTTTCACATATTCACATACCATAGTATAAGTATTGCACATAAACATATATATATATATGTTGCAATGTATATATATACATTTATAGTATTTGTTTGATAGATATATTCAATATTTTGATATAAAGTATATGTACATATATGTATTGCTTCTCAGAATAGTTACAATATAATTTGAACAAGTTGTGGTATATAAATATATGTGAAAATGGTTTTCTTTTTAGAAAAAAAAAAGAAAAGGAAAAATTCAAAGATACAGAACCAAAAAAATAATAAGAAGAAACAAGGACATTAAGGAGAGAATATAGATGGTGATGAATGTTCCAAACGTTGAAATATATCTTTCCAATAAATATCAAACAAATGATAATTACAGTTTTTTAGAAGCAAAAGTTTTTCAATAAACAGTCTTCTGGTTATAGATTTCTTAATGCTTTTTACATTTAGCCTTGATGTTTTCATTTTAGTTTGCAGAATACATTGTTTTGTGAAAAGAATGATTAAATTTTCCAACCTATGAATATCTCTATTATCAAATTTTCCAAAAAGGATTGAATATTTATCAAAATTTGTTTGTAAACCAAAGATATAATTTCTTTCACTAAATAACAGTCAGCAAAAATATGTTCTATTGTCTCAGGGGTCTGTTGACAAAAGTAACACAGTGGAGAATTTACTATCCCTACTCTATGTAAATAATAATTGATTGGCAAGATCCTATGTAATAGTTGGTATTGAAGCCACAGTAATTTTGAATCCTTTGTGCACTTAAAGGGCAGATTATAAATTTTCCTCCATTGTTTTTGAGTTAGTTCGATTTCTGACATCCATTTTTTTCTGATTTTGGATAAGTTCTTTTCTTTGCTATCAAGAGGTTGTACATGTCACTACAACCCTTCTTAGATCTACAAAATATTTCTACTGTATTTGGGTAACCAATATTACAATTCTTAGTTAACGGTATATTTAATACTTTCACATAATTTTTTAATGCTTTTGTTAGACCGAGATATTGAACAAAATTTGTTTTTAAGTTGAATCTATTTTTCAACTGATTATAACTAAACATCTGATTGTCATTTTCATACATATCCCCTATATATATAAAACCGAAGTTAAATAAATCCTTAAAGAAAACTGATTTATTGTCGATTTTAATATCTGGATTATACCATATGTGTTCATTAAACAGTCTATCACAGTTTCCTTTTTGCACGTCAATAATTGTTCTCCAACATTGCAATACATCTTTCCAAAATCTATTGTTTGAATTTTTCATAATCATATTAGTAAAATCAATACCAAATTTCATCAATGTTTGCATATTATGTCGAAAATTAGCTTTAAACAAGTTTGTCCATTTTGAATTGAAAATATAAGCCTTATAATCCAACTTGATTTAAGTGCTATCATAGAGTTTTCGAAATCTATCATTTTTAATCCGGCATTCTCATATCCTTGAATAAGAGTGCTTCTCTTAATTTTGTCTGGCTTTTAGTTCCAAATAAATTTAAAAAGTTTTCTTTCGAAACTTCTAATAAATTCTAATGTTGGGTTTGGTAGAGTTAAAATTAAATGATTATTTTTGGGACTATAAGTGTTTTAATAACTGTTATTTTGCCTATCGGTGTAAGATTTCTAGAATTCCATCTGGTTAAGAGTTTATCAATCTTTTCTATTACTGATATATAATTTATATCTATCATCTCTTCCAGATTTACTGAAAAACTTATACCCAAAAGATTAAACCTTGTGTGAAATTCAGTAAATTTCCATCTAGAGTGATGATAAACTTCTTTTGAAATTTTTTTTTACATCCTATCCATATTATTTTTGTTTTACTAAAGTTTATCTTTAATCCAGACACATTTGCATTTAAGTCTAGTGTTTGGAGAATTCCATCAAGAGATTTTGGAGAGCCGTCTGTGATTAATGAAGTGTCATCTGCAAACTGCGATATTTTATATTCTTCCCCATCTATATTTATGCCTTTTATATTTTTATTATTTCGAATTAAGATACCAAGAATTTCAGCACAGAGTATAAATAATTATGGAGAAATGGGATCCCCTTGTCTACATCCTCTCTCTGGTTGGAAATATTCAGATATTATGCCATTTTGTATAATGCATGAAGTTATATTGTTGTGGAAAACTTCTATCCATTTTTTTTATTGATTTACCAAAATTAAAATACTCTAAAGTTTCAAAAATAAATTTCCAAGACACTGAATCAAATGATTTTTCAAAATCAATAAGCATAATTAGACCTGGTTTTTGTTTACTTTCAGTATAGTTCATGATATGATATACAAGTCTGATATTTTCCCCTATAAACCTACCCTTAACAAAGCCTATTTGATCATTACTAATTAATTTATCTAAGAATTTTTTAATTCTTTCTGCTATACAGCCTGTCGCTATTTTATATACAACTGTTAATAAAGTTATGGACGCCAATTTTTCAAAAACTGTTTTGGTTTATCTTGTTTTGGGATACAAGTAATTATTCCTAATTTATTAGTAGAAGACAATTCCCCCATTTCATATGATTTATTAATTGCTCTAATAACAAAGTATTTCAAATCGGGCCAAAAAAAATTAAAAAACTCAGCTGTAAAACCATCGGCACCAGGGCTTTTATCATTTTTCATATTTTTCAAAAAATTCAGGGCTTCATGTTCCCTTATAGGTCCTTCTATACTTTCTTTTTCTTCCTCTGTAAGTTTTCTTATGTCCAAATTAGTTAGTTTCAAACATATATTTTCATTTTCTAATTGTCTTTTCCTCTTATACAAGTTCTTATAAAACAATTTTGTTTCATTTAAGATATCATCTTGATTGTATATAATTTGGCCATTTTCTCTTTCTAGTTTAGTTATTTGTTTACTAATAAAGTTTTGTGATTCTAAATTACAAAAATATTTTGATGGTTTTTCTCCCTCTTCTATCCATTTAACTCTTGACCTTATGTAATTTCCTCTAAGTTTGTGGTTTCTAATATTTATGAGTTCAGTTTGTTTTTCTTCAATTAGTTTTATTGATTCATTGTCAGCATTTTGTTCTAATAATTTAATTTCATTCTCTAACTTTTTTTTCAGTTTCATTTTGGGGTTTGTTTTTAAATGTTGCATATGATATTTTTTTTCCTCTTATTTCCATTAGTTAAGTGTCTAAAAATATGTGGTCTTTTATTCTGAAAAAGATATCTGCATTACTTATACTTTCAATATTTTCAATATCATAAACTAAAGCTGCATATTGCTTTTTAATGGCAGTTATTTTCTGTTTAATTAATTGTACATATTCAATATCTGTTAGCAAAGAGTTATTAAATTTCCAAAACCTCTTCCCTTTTTAAGTTCAGTAAGTCTGCAATAAAGAACAACTGGGGAGTGATCTGATCTATAACTATTTTCAAACTTAATGTTATGGATAAAGGGTGATAAGAAATTGGAAGTCAAGAAGTAGTCTAACCTTGCCTGTTTTACAGGATTTTTTTTACGCCAAGTATACCTTTTAAGCTCTGGATGAGAAATACGAAAACTATCTTCCAAATCTAAGATATCAATTATCTTAGTAAGTTCGCATTGGTTTTTGGGGTTGTTTAGTTTTTTGTAATTCATGGTATCTAGTTCTTGGTCCAAAACAACATTAAAGTCTCCTGCTAGTATTATATGCTGATTAATAAACAACTTTTCAATTTCATTTCTTAAGTTAATATAAAAATCAGGTTGATCTGTGTTTGGTCCATATACATTAACTAAAAGGAAATCTTTGTTTTCAATCTCAACTTCGACAATTAAAAAATTACCATTTGCATCACAGGTGGTATTTTTTACCTTAAAATCAAAATTATTTTTAAATAATATTGCTACTCCACGGGAATTTGATCTGAAAGAACTGAAATATATCTTACCACCCCAAAAAATTTGTATGTTTTGTTCCTCATCACAAGTAAAGTGTGTATCCTGAAGAAAGAAAATATTATGATTCTTATCCTTAAGGTAATTTAGCACATCACTTCTTTTTTTGTATTCGCCAAGGCCTTGACAATTGACAGTCAATATTTTCAAGAAATCATAACTTGTCTTATCCATTATCAAACTTGAAAAACAGGGTATTCATCACCAAAGAAAAAAAAGATTGAGGTATAGAAAAAAATAAAAAATAGTCATTAACTGCTCTAGCGAAAGTCATTGACATTTGAACAGTAAAATATGGAAGAAACATTGTAGGTAAAATGCGGTTGAATCAAGTGTGTAATTATTTTCCATTACAAATAAGCTTTAGAAAATGGTTTCCTTCATTTTTTTGAATAAGTTTTCTCGAAATGTCACAAATGAGATAATTTTTTTCACATGCCCTGAAAATTGCTTAATCACACCGGAAATAGTTATATCGCCCCAGAAACAGTTATATTCCACAGAAAAAAGTTACATTGCCTTCCCGAAAATGTTATATCACACTCGCGTGCATCAATTCTGTATATTAATTACGTTGGGTTCGAAATTTAGCTAACGTAAACGTTTAAGCAACGTAAACAGTTTTTAGTAAATCAAAATGTCAGGACAGTGTCTGCTATTCGAGACGCTGCTATTCAGAGGAAATTACTTTCGTTGTTTAATTTGAAAAATAATCATTTTTATTGAAAGCACAGATCGGCATTTAACAAAAAATCTTACATTGATTTGTAAGATATGAAGATGTGTCACATGAAATAAAATACACTTTTAAATGAGTTAGATATGTTCTTAAACTGATTTTGATTTTTTTTAAAAATGTTATATATCATATATTACATGTCTTCTAGGGCGACAATACAAGAATATTTGTCCCTAGTTGAAAGGAAAGCCCTGGGGTGTTATGTCGCCTTCGGCATCGGGCGACATAACACTCCAGGGCTTTCCTGTCACCTCGGGGCAAATTTTCCGGTATGTCGCCCTTGAAGCCATGTA
This sequence comes from Magallana hongkongensis, assembly GCA_016163765.1. Classification (NCBI taxonomy): domain Eukaryota; kingdom Metazoa; phylum Mollusca; class Bivalvia; order Ostreida; family Ostreidae; genus Magallana; species Magallana hongkongensis. The sequence continues at coordinate 66,022,142 of WFKH01003881.1, forward strand.
ACATTATATATTTATTTACTGGCTATGAGGACGATAGCAAGTTTATTGTCCCCCAAGACAGCAACTATTTCAAGAGGCGAAGACGAGGAAAATAGTTGCTGTCGAGGGGGACAATAAACTTGCTATCGTCCGAAGAGTCAGTGAATATATCGAAGAAAACTTTATTTGTCGGCGATGCAGAATTTCTTAATGATCCAATATATCCCAATAGAGCGTTCGTAATAACTAGGGATGTAAAGTGTACGCTGCATAGATGTAGCTGCACCCCAATAGAACGTCCGTAATTACTATAGATGTAAAGTGTATGCTGCCTATATGTAGCTGCGTCCCAATAGAGCGTCCGTAATGACTATACGTAAAAAGAGTACAGTGCCTACAGCTGCATGCGTCCAATTAGAGCTTACGTGATATTTTTGATTATTTTCTTGATTTTTAAGATCTAATTTTTTTTTGCACTTTTATATCAACATAACTACATCATTTAAAAAAACACATTCACTCATATATTTCTTTATTAAAATGGTTGAAAATTACGTTAATTTCAGTCTTTTCTTTTTGAATTTACGAACAAAAATTTTAAAAAAAGGTACGCGGGTAAATTCATTATTCTTCAAAATATTAAAATAATTAGATAAATACATCAATAAATTCTTATTCATAAAAGTAGCAACCGAAAAACAAAAATAAATAACCAACAAAAGCGCACTTGATATACGATTTTTTATAAATTGCCAATTGATTAGAAGAACAAGCTTATATTTCAAAAAATAAGCCAGCTCATCACAAAAAATGTGTTAATTTTTTAATTTTCAGTTACCCTTGTTTCATTGTTCGAAGAAATAATATGGTAAACAAGTAAATCTTTATTGCAAAAATATGAAATAAATAGTATGATAAGATTCTTAGGTAAGTGAATCGAAAATCTTGTTTTTTATGGCATTGTTTTCAAAATTGTATATTTATAAATCTGACATGTTGCAAAATAAAAAGCGGACAAACTAGCACGCAGTGAATGGTAATATATATACATAAGGTTAGTTAAGGCTCCATTTCACATTTTCCTGAAGTAACCAGCAAAGATACCGACTTTGTTCTGGTTGTAAAGCCATTTCATTTTTTAAAAAATTTGTTTACATCACAAAACCTCGCGTTTCGTAAAAAAATGTGCTTAAAAACATGAATATGAATATGCGTGACTTTAAAACAAAATTTTAAATACTAACTTTACACATGCCTTTAATACATTTTCAATTATAATACCCCTTACCCATGATTTAGAACCCCATCAATCGAAGTAAAACATTTCAGTTTCTCATCATATCATTGCACCCTGTCTCTTGTTTGATATTTAGAAGTAGAAATATATAATTATATTTAAGATCGTCAATTCTAACGGTATTAGTTTAAAATTTATAGCCTTTTGAACGAAGGGGGTAATACATTTCCACTTCTTATTCCTTCATCTACAAAATTAAGTCAAGAATGGTCAGTTAGTTTCCTGGAAGGAGCTTATACATAGATGATAATACATGGCAAAATTAGAGTTCAATGCCAGCGTATTTTCACTCAAATGTATTCTGACATATTCTGTGAAAAATGGCCATGTCATAACGCCAAAGTCAAAACTGAAGATAAGCATCGATTAGAGGGAAAAGGTTCGAGGTATTCCGAAATCCGAATAAAAGGTGTTCCAAAAAGGTGTAACAAAAGGTGAAATAAATGGTAACGACACAGGAATGTTAAGAAGGCGCGTGCCTTTGTTCATATCAGAGTGAAAAAACCCATGTATTTTATACTATGTATTAATTAATGCCATTATTATCCTTTATTATGACAAATTAACATCATATCAGTTATTGCAAATTATTGCCAAAAATGGTCCGCCATAAACATGACCGGAATGTAAAAAAGGCAACAGTGTCTGTCAGCTTACATCCGCGACTGTACTCGGCAATGCTGGTACCGGACATCCATGACTGTACCTGTATGCTAATGTTAAAGTCGGAACATCAGAAAAATGTTTTCCGGATTGTTCTTATATATTTAAGATATATATTTATGAATTGTTATTAAAGAAAACATCTCTCTTCTGTATATTTATTAACAAAAATGTTCTGCGGTTATCTGACCTGCTGTATCGAACGCCGTTAACTCCAAAATGGAAATGAACATAAACTGTATATTGAATATAATCAAGTTATAATACGCAAATTAATTTTATGTATCAACGTGATCGCTTATCAAAAACAAATAAGTAAAGTTAAAGTGGTTTTCACTACCGGTAACACTAAAAGAAACCAATTTCTTGATAATTAAATTAAAAGTGATTTATTTATACTAAAAAGAATGCATGTGAAATTATGGAGAATATGGTAACAGTGATTATGAACTATAATAAGATGTGTACATTAGTACGAGTAAACTGAGATTTCACCTAAAAAAAAAAACAACCGTACCTGTAGTTTACATATTCTTACTATATGTCATTTAAACAAAAATATATTTGATATTCATGACAGTACCTGTACTTGTACCTATAATTATCATCAATGACTATACATGTCCATGATATGAATGCAATTCTATATTTCACATCCAACTGTACCGGTCTTAAAACAAAATTATAAACATCTGTAACTGTACCTATGTCTCATTTAAAACTACCATGACTGTATCTGTCTTATAGATGCAATAAAACTTACATCCACGACTGTACCCGTGCCTGATTAACAATATCCATGACTGTACCTGTCCTAAAAATGCGTTATAACTTTCATCCACGACTGTACCTGTGCCTGATTAACAACATCTATGACTGTACCTGTCATATAAATGCATTATAACTTACATCCACGACTGTACTGTGCCTGATTAACAACATCTATGACTGTACCTGTCCTATAGATGCATTATTACTTACATCCACGACT
>WFKH01003881.1:66051154-66063753 GCA_016163765.1 Magallana hongkongensis
TCTCTCTCTCTCTCTCTCTCTCTCTATATATATATATATATATACTCTAATATATGAATAAGGTCCAATGATATAAAACTAAACAGTGTGTTAAAATATGCATGTAAGTTGCCGTATATCTTTTTTTAAAATTTATATGAAATATATTTGTACAAAGTTTTTTTTACATGAGTACATGTGATCTAAGAACACATTAAAGTACTACAGTAGTAAAATATATATAGCACATGTTACATGTATTGTCTTTTTCTTCACTTTACCTGTTAATGGACGCTGTAAATGACAGTTGTCAATGTAGCGGAGGAACTGCCCGCCCTGATCCAGGATGTGGATACAGTCGTTCTCACTGTCTGCTGTCAGGATCCGACCCCGGCTGTCTGTTGTGATGCCGACTGGTTTAAATGATCCTCTGGAAGTAGAGGAACGACCAGTGTAGGTAAACCGGAGTTTCCCGGCCTGATTAGCCACCACTACTGCACGGGCGTCAAAGCCTGACACACAGATATCTTGGTTCCTGTTCTCATTGATGTATTGAAAGCCACCAGATGAATAAAGAGGTTGTCCACTGTCATCAAACTGAATAATTTGTTTCTCTGTGGAGCCAGAGTAACACACAACTTTTGTGTGTTCATCATCATCACTGAACATGACAACCAGGAAGTCACCAGAGGAGGTACAAACACCCCAAGGTCTCCACCCCCGTAGTCTGATCACTGTCTGTATCTGTGTATTCTTTACTATGTTCACAGTTCTATCACTGTAATCAGTATAAACTAGATCCCCACTCATTGTCATTGCTATATCGTAAGGATGGTCCCCTGACTTGGTTTGGACTGAATTCACTAGTTTCCCCCGTAGGTTGTACAGTCTCATGATGTTGTCATTACCACACGCCCACATCTCCTCATCACTCAGACAGGACACACTCCTTAATCCTCTATACTTCGTCTTGATCTGTGTGATGATCCGTGGTACATCAACGAGCGGTCGGTCCTGGGGAAAGGACTCAGCACCGGGAGGATCCATTGTGTAGCCATGTTCTTCTGTTTTGATAGATGACGCTGACAGAGAACCAAACTGTTGATAAAGCTGTTCTTTGTTGATTTTCTGAGGGCTAAAACGTGGTAAGGAAACTGTGAGTTTAGGAGGCAATCTTCTGAATTCAGCATTCCTGGATTTGTTGGCAGAGACACGACTAACATCATTGGAGTCCAGTAACTTCTGCAGTTCAGCAATGCTCTGTGTGATTTCAGAAATGGTGCGTTTGGTTTCATCTTCCTGTTTATTTAGGACAGCCAGGTGTTTGGAGTCGATTTCTTTGAGATCAGATTTCAGTTTCTGTATGATGGTGTCTATTTCTCTGTGTAGGACCTCTCCATGTTTGTCGATTTCTTTTGTTAATTTCTGTGAGTTTTCATTCAGAGCAGATTTCTGGACTGGGATAATGGGTGCAATCTCTTGATATTTAAGATAAATGGATTTCTCTAGTTCATGTAAATGTTTTTGAATGATTTCTTTCTTGTTGTCCATGGTTTTAGTTATTTCAATAAATTTATGGCCATGCTGTTCTTCAGAGGAAAGACATGTTGTACAGATAGGAATGGCACATTGTTCACAGTAATGTTCACATATTTTTGAGGAATGTTTTTGACACTTTTGGGTATATCCCCTCTTTTCAAATGGCACCACTTTGTGTTCTTTGGATAGATCTGAGAGATGGTCCTCCTCACAGGCTTTACATAGATATTTGTTACAAATGGCACAGTAAATTAGGGGGTTCTAGGCCTCACAGAGATGACACCGTAACACATCTTGAATGCTATACTCAGGGTCCATGGTCATAGTACTTTTGTAATATATTCTGAAAAATAAAGTCAAACAAACTTATTATGTATTGATGTAATTTTTTGTTTATGCATAAAGGGTTTTTTAAAAGAAATTTTTACCATCCGATTACATGTAACTCACTTAGAAAGGTAAAATTGTTTCTATTCTTCAAAACAATAATTTGCTCATTAGGTCTTAACGGTCACTAAGGTATATTATAACCATCCGGTAAACCATAAATGGCAATTCTGCCAGATATATGATAACGCAAAATGAGCTAGCTGAAAAGGATATGTTGCTTAACAAAACTAGCAGATTATTTACTAGGATCGGAAAAGTGGTTTTAACAAGTATATAAATCTGAAGTTTTCGATTCTGTTTATCATAACATGATTCAAGGGGAAGGGGGGAACTTTGCCTTGATTTACATTGTTAATCAATAATAAATTATGAAAATAAGAATATAATGAACATTTGGCATTGTTTTTTAATTTTTCATTCTTGCATAGAAAATCTAATCAAGAAGAATAGGTCAATTTATGAAAAAGTACTGAAGGTATGAATGTGTAGAGAGAAGTTATGTCTATCAGCTTTGGTGGAAAGAAAGGGTGGTTGATTCATGTCCCATAGCATATGGAGTGTTAATGGCTTTGCGCGACTATGGTCTACCAAGATTATTACTTATGTTATTTTACTTAATTATCGCTTAATTATTTGTTAATGATTTACACATTATCTGTTCTAGGCAGTTATTAAATTCAAACAGGCGTGCGACTTCTTGCCAAGGACCATTTCTAGCCAGTGCATCGTTACGTCATTTTTTGCATATAATTTCTCGCCAGTGCATTGTTACGTCATTTTTCGTATATAATTTTCTATGTTGATAAAATGACGTAACAATGCATTGGCAAGAAATGGTCCTCGACTAGAATTGGTCGCACACCAGTAGACTTTTGGGAAATTCTCATTGGCCTTGCTCTCTGTGGCCTCAAAAAACGTTTTACCATGGAGGTATTAGACACGACGTATACAAATATATCTATGGTTGACACACGACGACGGACAAAAACCAGATAACAATAGCTCACCCCACGGTTTCAGGTGACCTAAAATATCATGTGATTTTCAGCAATATTGAAATACTTTTATACAATATTTCAAAGAAAAACATTAGAATTTAATCACTGACATGAATGACAATGTAGAATATAGATCTAAAATAAATGTAATGCCAATATAGATACGAATTACAAACCTGCCGTGTCCAATATGGCGATATTTTGCATGTTCATTCTTCCTAGTCTTGCTTGGGATAGTCTATAAGCCCGTGAACTCTATAGCAGAAAGCCCGTAAAATCGATTGTAAACACATGATTTAAATACGTAAGCCGTTTTTGTGTACTTTTTCTATGTGTTGTTGTAAACAATCATTATTTCCGTAAAAATAATGTGTTTTATGTAACTTCTCATTTATATTATCAATGATATAAAATATAAGGTATGCCCATGGCTTCACCCCTGTATAAAGTACTTACATCAAGTGACTTCACCGACATATTATGGGATCCTACACAATACATAGTACTGTAGATAAATGAGGCCCGTGACTTCAGTAACACTCTAAAGAGTACTTGATTTGAGGCCCGAGACTTCAGTAACACTCTATAGAGTACTAGATATCAGACCCGTGACTTCATCGACAGTCTATATAGTACTTGATTTGAGGCCCGTAACTTAATAGATATGAGGCCCGTGACTTCATCGACACTCAATATAGTACCTAATTTGAGGACGGTGAAATTGATATGAGGACCGTAACTTCAGTAGCACTCAATACAGTACTTGATATTAGGCCTGTGTCTTCAGTAGCACACTATAGAGTACTTGATTTGAGGCCCGTGACTTCAGTAAAACTCTATATATTACTTGATTTAAGGTCCAGAACGTCATCGATATGAGGCCAGTAACTTCATTGACACTTTATATAGTACTTGATTTGAGGCCCGTGAAATCAGTAACACTATATAAATACTTGATTTGAGGCCCGTGACTTCAGTAGCACTCACTAGCGTACTACATATAAGCCCAGTGTCTTCAGTAGCACTATATAGAGTACTTGATTTGAGGCCTATGACTTCAATGGCACTCTACAAAGTACTTGATTTGAGGTCCATGACTTCAATAGCACCATACAGAGTACTTGATATAAGTCCCGGGACCTCATCAATACTCTGAATAGTACTTCATGTGAGGCCCGTGACTTCAAAGACACTCTATAGAGTACTTCACATGAGGTCCGTGTCTTCAGTAGCACTATATAGAGTACTTGATTTGAGGCCCGTGACTTCAGTAACACCCTATAGATTACTTGATTTGAAGCCCGTGACTTCAGTAAAACTCTATAAAGTACTAGATATGAGACCCCTGACTTCACCGACATTCTATATTGTACTTGATTTGAGGCCCATAACTTCATCGATATAAGGCCCGTGACTTCATCGGCACTCTAGATAGTACTTGATTTGAAGCCTGTGAAATCAGTAACAGTATATACAATACTTGATATGAGACCTGTGTCTTCAGGAGCACTACAAAGAGTTCTTGATTTGAGACCCGTGACTTCAATAGCACTCTATAAAGTACTTGATTTGAGGGCCGTGACTTCAATAGCACCCTATAAAGTACTTGATATGAGTCCCTTGACTTCATCGGCACTCAAATAAGTACTTCATTTGAGGCCCGTGACCACAATGACACTCTACAGAGTACTAGATATGAGGCCCATGACTTCTTCGACAATCAAATAGTACTTGATTTGAGGCTCGTGACTTGAGTAACACTCTATGGAGTACTCGATATGAGGCCCATGACTTCATGACACTTTATACAGTACTAGATATTACGCCAGTGACTTCAGTAGCACTCAATAGGGCACAAGATATGAGGCTGGTTACTTCATCGACACTTTTTACAGTACTTGATTTGAGGCCCATGACTTCAATAGCATGAACTATTTTACTATATATGGGGCCAGTGACTTCAAAAGCACTCTATATAGTAATTGATTGGAGGCCCGTTACTTCAATGACACTCTATCGAATACTATAGATGAGGCCCGTGACTTCATCGACACTCTAAATAGTACTTGATTTGGGGCCTGTCACTTCAGAAACACCCTATAGAGTACTAGATATGAGACCTATAACTTCATCGACACTCTATATTGTACTTGACGTCACTTATCGTGACTTCAGTTACACTCTATAAAGTACTTCATTTGAGGCCCGTGACTTCAACGACACTCTAAATAGTACTTGGTTTGGGGCTCATGAGTTCATCAAAACTCTATATAGTACTTGATTTGAGGCCCGTGACTTCAATAGCATTAAATATTGTAATATATATTAGGCCCGTGACTTTATAGACACTTTATATATTACTTAATTCGAGGCCCGACACTTCATCGACACTCTGTAGAGTACTAATTATGAAGTCTGTGACTTCTTCGACACTCTAAATAGTACTTGATATGAGGCCCGTGATTTCATTGAAACTCTATATGGTACTTGATTTGAGGCCCGTGACTTCAATAGCACTCCATAGTGTACTAGAAATGAAGCCCGTGACTTCATCGACCCTTTAAATAGTACTTGATTTGAGGCAAGTGACTTTAGTTACACTCTAAATAGTACTTGATTTGAGGCCCGTGAAATCATCGACACTCTATAAAGTACTTGATTTGAGGCCCGTAACTTCATCGATATGAGGCCCGTGACACTCTATATAGTTCTTGATTTGAGGCCCGTGAAATCAGTAACACTCTATACAATACTTTATATGAGTCCTGTGACTTTAATAGCACTCTATAGAGTACTAACAATGTGTCTTCCTGAACACTCTATACAATACTTGATATGAGGCCCGTTTATTCAGTAGCACTATATAGAGTACTTGATTTGAGGCCCTTGACGTGAATAACACTCTATAAGGTACTTGATTTAAGGCCCTTAACTTCAATAGCACCCTATAGAGTACTTGATATGAGGCCCATGACTTCATTAACACTCAACAGAGTACCAGATATGAGGTCGTGACTTCATCGACATTCTATACAGTACTAGATATGAGGCCCGTGACTTAAGTAGCATTCTAGAGGGTACTAGATGTGAAGCCCGTTACTTCATCGACACTCCAAAGAGTACTTAATTTGAGGCCCATGACTTCAATAGCATTAAATATTGTATTATATATTGGGCCCATGACTTCATCGGCACTCTATATAGTACTTGATTTGAGGCCCGTGACTTCAAGTGCACTAAATGAAGTTCTAGATATGAGGCCCTTGATTTCAGCGACACTCTAAAGAGTACTTCATTTGAGGCCTATGACTTCAATAGCATTAAATATTGTACTATATCCATGTCTTCATCGGCACTTTATATAGTACTTGATTTGAGACCCGTCAATTCAATGACACTCTATAGAGTCCTATATATGAGGCCCGTGACTTCATCGACACTCTAAAAAGTACTTGATTTGAGGCCCGTTACTTCGGTAACACTTTACAGTGTACTAGATATGAAGTCCTAAACTTCATCGACACTCAAAATAGTACTTGATATGAGGCACATGACTTCATCGACACTCTAATTAGTACTTGATTTGAGGTCCGTGACTTCAATAGCACTCTATAGCATAATAGAAATGAGGCCCGTGACTTCATCGACACTCTAAATAGTACTTGATTTGAGGCCTGTGTCTTCAGTTACACTCTATATAGTACTTGATTTGAGGCCCGTGACTTCAATAGCACTATATATATATATTACTTGATTTGAGGCCCGTGTCTTCAAAAGCACTCTACAAAGTACTTGATTTGAGGCCTGTAACTTCAATAGCACCCAATGTAGTACTTGATATGAGTCCCGTGACCTCATCGACACTGTAAATAGTACTTGATTTGAGTTTCATGACTTCATAGACATCCTAAATAATACTTTAATGAGTCCTTCAATAGCATTCTATAATGTACTAGATATGAGGCCCGGAACATTTTCGGCACTCTATATACTACTTCATTTGAGGCCCGTGACTTCAGGACCACTCTATAGAGAACTAGATATGAGTCCCGTGACCTTGTCAAATCTCTAAGTAATACTTGATTTGAGGCCCGTGACTTCAATGACACTCTATAGAGTACTAGATAAGAGGCCCTTGACTTTAATGACACTCTATAGAGTACTAGAAATGAGACCCGCGACTTCATCGACACTCTATATTATACTTGATTTGAGGCCCGTGAAATCAGTAACGCTCTATACAATACTTGAAATGAGTCACGTGACTTCAATAGCACTCAATGGAGTACTAAATATGAGGTCCATGTCTTCAAAAGCACTATATACAGTACTTGATTTGAGGCCCGTGACTTCAATAGCACTGTACAAAGTACTTGATTTTAGCCCGTGACTTCAATAGCACCCTATAGAGTATTTAATATGAGTCCCGCGACTTCATCGACACTCTAAATAGTACTTGATGTGAGGCCTGTGACTTCAATGACACTCTGCAGATTACTAGATATGACGTCCATGACTTTATCGACACTCTAAATAATCTTGATTTGAGGCCCCTGACTTCAGTAACGTTCTATAGAGTACAAGATATGAGACCTGTGGCTTTATCGACTCTTTATATAGTACTTGATTTAAGGCCCGTAACCTCATCGATATGATGCCCGTGACTTCATCGACACTCTAAAGAGTTCTTGATTTGAGGTCCGTGAAATCAGTGACACTCTATACAATACCTGATATGAGGCCCGTGACTTCCGTACAACTCAATAGAGTTCTAAATATGAGGATCGTGACTTCATTAATTCTCTATACAGTACTTGATTTGAGGCCAGTGACTTCAGTAGCACTCTTCAAAGTACTTGATTTGAGGCCCGTGACTTCAATAGCACCCTATAGAGTAACTGATATTAGTCCCGTGACCTCATCGACGCTCTAATTAGTACTTGATGTGAAGCCCATGACTTCAATGACCCTCTATAGAGTACTAGATATGAGTCCCGGGACTTCATCGACACTCTAAATAGTACTTGATTTGAGGCCCGTGACTTCGATGACACTCTACAGATTTCAAGATATGAGGCCCATGACTTCATCGACACTATAAATAGTACTTGATTTGAAGTACGTGACTTCAGTAACACTTTATAAAGTACTTGACATGAGGCCCTTGACTTCAGTTACACTCAATAGAGTACTAGATAGGAGATCCGTGACCTTATCGATACTCTATATAGTACCTGATTTGAGGGCTGTAATTTCATCAATATAAGGCCCGTGAGTTCATTGACGCTCTATATAGTACTTGATTTGAGGCCCTTTAAATCAGTAACACTCTATAAAATACTTGATATGAGGCCCCTTTGTTCAGTAGCATTATATAGAGTACTTGATTGGATGCCCGTGACTTCAATAGCACTCTATAAAAACTTGCTTTGAGGCCCTTGACTTCAATAGCACCCTATATAGTCCTGTGAGTTCAGTAACACTCAATAGAGTACCAGATATAAGGTCCGTGATTTTATCGACACTCTATATAGTACTTGATTTGAGGCCCGTGACTTCAATTACACTCTATAGCGTACTAAACATTAAATATGTGACTTCATCAACACTTTATAAAGTACTTGATCTGAGGCCCGTCACTTCAGAAACACTCTACAGAATACAAGATATGAAGTCCGAAATTTCATCGATACTCTAAATAGTACTTTATATCAGATACATGCTTTCATCGAAACTCTAATAAGTACTTGATTTAAGGCCCGTGACTTCAATAGCACTCTATAGCATACTAGAAATGAGGCCTGTGACTTCACCGACATTCTATCTAGTACTCGATTTGAGACCCGTGACTTCATCGACACTCTAAATGTTACTTGATTTGATGCCCATGACGTCATCGACACTCTTAATAGTACTGGATATGAGTCTTGTGACTTCAATGGCATTCTATAAAGTACTAGATATGAGACCAATGACTTCATCAGCACTCTATAAAGTACCAGATATGAGGCCTGCGACTTCAATAGCACTCAAGAAAGTGCTAGATATGAAGCCGGTGCCTTTAGAGACACTCTCAAGAGTACTTCATTTGAGGCCCATGACTTCAATAGCATTAAATATTGTACTATATATGAGGCCTGTGACTTCATCGACTATTTATATAGTACTTGATTTGAGGCCCGTCAATTCAATGATACTCAAACTATATATGAGGCCCCCGTGACTTCATCGACACACTAAATAGTACTTGATTTGAGGCCCGTCAATTCAGTAAAACTCTATAGAGTTCTTGATATGAAGTCAGTGATTTCATCGACACTTTGAATAGTATTTAATTTGAGGCCCGTCACTTCAGTCCACTTTTAAGTGGACTGGATATGAAGTCCTAAACTTCATCGACACTCTAAATAGTACTTGATATGAGGCACGTGACTTCATCGACACTCTAATTAGTACTTGATGTGAGGCCTGTGACTTCAATAGCACTATATAGCATACTAGAAATGAGACGCGTGACCTCATCGAAACCCTAATTAGTACTTGATTTGAGGCCCGTGACTTCAGTAACACTATATAGAGTACTTGATTTGAGGCCCGTGACTTCAGTAACACTATATAGAGTACTTGATTTGAGGCCCGTTACTTCAAAAGCACTCTACAAAGGTCTTGATCTGAGGCTCGTGACTTCAATAACACCCTATAGAGTACTTAATATGAGTCCGGTGACCTCATCGACACTCTAAATTGTACTTGATGTGAGGCCCGTGACTTCATCGACACTCTAAATAGTACTTGATTTGAGGCCCGTGACTTCAGTTACGCTCTATATAGCACTTGATTTGAGGCCCGTGACTTCAGTAACACTAGTTAGAGTACTTGATTTGAGGCCCGTGTCTTCAAAAGCACTCTACAAAGCACTTGATTTGAGGACCGTGACTTCAATAGCACCCTATGGAGTACTTGATATGAGTCCTGTGACCATCGACACTCTTAATTGTACTTGATGTGAGGCCCGTCACTTCATCAACACTCTACATAGTCCTTGATTTGAGGTCCATGACTTCATTGACATTCTAAATAGTACTTGATAGGAGTCCCGTAAATTGAATAGCATTCTATAAAGTACTAGATATGAGGCCCGTGACTTCATTGGCACTTTATATACTACTTAATTTGAGGCCCGTGCTTTCAGACCACTCTATAGAGTACTAGATATGAGACCCGTGACCTCATCGACTCTCTAAGTAGTACTTGATTTGAGGCCCGTGACTTCAATGACATTCTCTAAAGTACTAGATATGAGGCCGGTGACTTCATCGACACTTCAAATTGTACTTGATATGAGGCCCGTGACTTCAGTTGCCCTCTCTAGAATAAAAAATATGAGGCCCGTGACTTCATCGACACTTTATATAGTACTTGTTTGGAGGCCTGTGAAATCAGTAACACTCTATACAATACTAGTACTTGATTTGAGTCCCGTGTATTCAATAGCATTCAATAGAGTACTAAATATGAGCCCCATGTCTTCAGAAGCACTATATAGAGTACTTGATTTGAGGCCCGTGACTTCAATAGCAGTCTACAAAGTACTTGCTTTGAGGCCCGTGACTTCAATAGCACCCTATAGAGTACTTGATATGAAGCCCATGACTTAATCGATACTCTTAATAGGTCTTGATTTGAGGCCCGTAACTTCATCAATATGAGGCCCGTGGCTTCATTGACACTACATTGACACTCTATATAGTACTTGTTTTGAGGCCCATGAAATCAGTAACACTCTATATAATACTTGATATGAGGCCTGTGACTACAGAAGCACTCAATAGAGTACTAACAACCAGTCCTGTGACTTCCTTAACACTCTATACAATAATTCATATGAGGCCCGTTTCTTCAGTAACACTATATAGAGTACTTGATTTGAGGCCCGTGACTTCAATAGCACTCTATAGAGTACTTGATATGAGTCCCGTGATTTCAGTAACACTCAACAGAGTACCAGATATGAGGTCCGTGACTTCATCGACACTATACAGTACTAGATATGAGGCCCGTGACTTAAGTAGCACTCTATAGAATACTAGATATGAGGCCCGTTACTTCATCGACACTCTAAAGAGTACTGAATTTGAGGCCCATGACTTAAATAGCATTAAATATTGTACTATATATGAGGCCCGTGACTTCATCGGAAGTCTATATAGTACTTGATTTGAGGCCCGTGACTTCAATGACACTCTATAGAGTACTATATATTTGCAGCATTGCAGTTCTCAACAAGATCCTAAACAATTGTTTATGTATGGGATAACCTACATCAAACTCTGAACCCCTTCTGGGGTCCAAGAATCGTCCAGGGCCAAAGTCTAAACAATTTTAAAGAATCAGCAATTTGTCAAAATGCTTGCATATAAGTAAAACTATATATTATAACATTTCAGTTTTTGTGAATTAAAGTGTTTTCCTTTGTAATCTTGGATCCCCAATGTGGCCCCACCCTACCCCTCAAGATTTTTATTTTCATGAATTTGAATTTACACTACCTAAGGTTGCTTTTACTAAACTTTTCTAAGCAAGTGGTTTTTTAAAAGAAGATTTTTAAAGATTTTTCTCTATATATTTCTATGTAAAAAATTGTTCCCCATCCTACCCCCGGGGATCATGATTTGAACAAATTTGAATCTACCGAGGCCCTTCCTGAGGATGCTTCCACACAGGTTTTAGCTTTTCTGGCCAATCAGTTCTTGAGAAGAAGATTTTTAAATATTTTTCTCTATATATTCCTATGTAAAATTTCAACCCCCAATTGCGACCCCACCCTATCCTCGGGGATCATGACTTGAACAAACTTGAATCTAACCTACCTGAAGATGCTTCCACACAAGTTTCAGCTTTTCTGGCCAACCGGTTTTTGAAAAGAAGATTTTTAAAACTTTTCTCTATATATTTCTATGTAAAAATTCAACCAAACCCCCCACTGTGGTTCCACCCTACCAGGGATAGTGGTTTGAACAAACTTGAATCTACTCTACCTGAGGATGCTTCCACAAAAGTTTCAGATTTCCTGACTGATTGGTTTCTGAGTAGAAGATTTTTAAAGATTTACACTATATATTCCCATGTAAAAATTCGACCCCCCTCTATTGTGGCCCCACCCTACCCCCAGGGGTCATGATTTTCACAACTTTGAATCTACACTAGCTGAGGATGCTTCCACATAAGTTTCAGCTTCCTGGCCAAATGGTTCTTGAGAAGAAGATTTTTGAAAATTTCTCAAAATATTTAAATAATTCTTAATTATCTCCCCCTGAAAAAGTGCGTGGTCCTTAATTTTCACAACTTTGAATCCCCTTTGCCTAATGAAGCTTTGTGCCAAATTTGGTTGAAATTGGCCCAGTGGTTCTGGAGAAGATGTTGAAAATGTGAAAGAGTTGACAGACAGACAGACGGACGGACAGACGGACGACAGACAAAATGTGATCAGAAAAGCTCACTTGAGCTTTCAGCTCAGGTGAGCTAAAAATCATTTTGAAATCATCTCTTAAAGAGGTTCGCTCCTTAGGTTTTGGGTAGCCATTTTGGGTCACCTCTATTCTGAAAATTCTGCATCACATATTAATTCTTGTAGCATATTTATATTTTACAATGCCAAATAAACTATATTGAATAAAATTGTTTTTAAAAAAT
>WFKH01003881.1:66063853-66074643 GCA_016163765.1 Magallana hongkongensis
AAATTCGCCCCCCCCCCCCCCCATTGTAGTCCCACCCTACCCCCAGGGATCATGGTTTGAAGAAACTTGAATGTAATCTACCTGTGGATGCTTCCACACAAGTTTCAGCTTTCCTGGCTGATTGGTTTCTGAGAAGAAGATTTTAGAAGATTTACACTATATATTCCCATGTAAAAATTCGACCCCCCTCCATTGTGGCCCCACCCTACCCCCAGGGATCATGATTTTCACAACTTTGAATCTACACTAGCTGAGGATGCTTCCACATAAGTTTCAGCTTTCCTGGCCAAATGGTTCTTGAGAAGAAGATTTTTGAAAATTTCTCAAAATATTTCAATAATTCTTAATTATCTCCCCCTGAAAAAGTGCGTGGTCCTTAATTTTCACAACTTTGAATTCCCATTGCCTAATGGAGCTTTGTGCCAAGTTTGGTTGAAATTGGCCCAGTTGTTCTGGAGAAGATGTTGAAAATGTGAAAAAGTTTACAGACAGACGGACGGACAGACGGACGACAGACAAAATGATGAGAAAAGCTCACTTGAGCTTTCAGCTCAGGTGAGCTAAAAATCATTTTGAAATCATTTCTTAAGTGAATTGTTTATTCACTATTTTTTTAATTAACCTTTTCTTGAACTATTTTTTTAAATGACTAACTATTTATTTTGAAATTATTTTAATGACAATTAATTAATGTAGGATTAGAAAATTACATGTATTAGTTCCTCCATTTAAATTTGACAAATCCATGGGTGACATGTATTTAAAAGAAATTACTTAGTATACACAGATATTACACAGCCTACAAAATTATCTACCTGTAATTCAATGAATTTTTCAACAAGAGAAAATTTGTTGTTAACTCCTAATGTTAAATTAGCCCCAAAGTAAAAGGTGTACATCTTTGATATCTAGATCAAATCTAAAAAGAGAATTGAAATTATTGTTTTAGCATAGATTTTGCAAAAAAAGAAAAAAAGAAAGAAATGGAAGTCATATTCTTGTGTATTAATATCAACAAATTGTATAAATCAAGATTGAGTAGACACTTGTGTCTTAACTTACAATATATATTACAATTTATTGAAGGAATAAGGAATCATTCTTTGAGTATTATGAGGTGATAATTTTGGTCGCGGCGTGATCAAATCCAATAAAGCCCGAAGGGCTTTATGATAGATTTGATCACGCCCCGACCGAAATTATCACCTCATAATATTCAAAGAATGATTCCTTATTACTTATATTTATATAATTTTCAGCCATTGTACGATTAAATATTTAAATATAAATAAGCAAACCCCGCTGGCGCCTCAGTGATATCATCTGTTAACATTTTCTTCGGAAAGAACCAATACGTTACATTGTATCAGGTTTTTTGGGGGGCTCATAAAGTTGCTAATGAAGTGTGAAGACGAGATTGTACATGGACTTCAAACCACTTATTTGCAAAAAATTATTTTTATTTCAAATTTAAAGTTCCTTGAATGTTCACAGATTGTCACAAGAAAAATTATATTTACCTCAAGAAAAAGGTTTTTTTCACAATTGTATAATTGTCGAAGATCTTTTACGGATAAGTTGTCAGTTAGTATTTAGAAAAGATTGCCTGAACCTTTTGTAAAAAACAAAACTTCATAATTCCGAAAGTTAAAAGTAATTGAATGAATGATCATTTGCTAGCATTTTTTGTTTTGTTAATTATAGGAAAAAATGAAACAAGTTGGTATTTACTTGATAATGATTGGGATGTTTCTTCAAATAAGTTTGGTAAGTACTCTTCTTACAAAACAGTAGTTCCTTTGTTAAACAATGGGTACTACATTTAATGTATCATTATAATGGTAAGGTATAGTATATTGATCATATTTTACTATGCTCAGAAATATGTTTTTTTTAAAATAATCCTAATAACTATATTATTAACTTGTATTAAACGAATAGCTTTCTTTCAATGCATAACACATACGTACAATGGAAACCGTGATGTTAAATCTGAAGTTCTATTTTTTAATAATCACAAATTCTGATATTTTAAAAATTCGATTAAGAAGAAAATCAAGAACACAGTTTTGATACAACATTTTTAGTAATCTATACATTTTCCTGTTAATGCTTTACATAATTTTTAATGTGACCAACAAAGTCAACATGCCGGTGAACTTATCTGACATTTCTTTTTAATTCTTCAATTGTCATTATTGGATCCCTTTACCGGGTTGTATTATACACAGGTGACAAAATCTTTTTCTCAAGAACCACTACACCTGTAAAGCCAACAATTAAATCAAAGCTTCTATATAAAGTGTAAATTCTAAATGTTTCAAAATCTTCTCAAGAACTACAATGCTGTACATCGTGATATTACTATGTGTAACGTGGATGAGGAGGCGTTCTCCAAATAACAGTTAAGACAACTTCAATTTAATAAATTTATTTACAAATGAACAAATGAAATATATTTACAATACCACTTTCACCTCCACACTCGCTCACACCCTATACTCATTCAATTTGACTGTAATTGATAAACACTACTTTATCAAAATTGAAATATTGAAAAAAAAAATGACAGACAGAAGCTATACTGTTATATAATATAATGAATTTCAAAACTTGTCAACACCTCACGTGATCACTATTTCTCAACTGTCCAGGATTGTCATTGCGATATTTTATGTTTATTTGATTAAAAAAAAACACACAAAAAAACAAATCCAACTAGTAATAAACAAACAATTATTTGGCTCACTGTTCATTTGTTATGAGCACAATTTAAAAATATTTTATTTACTATGTCAATAATGAATATCATAAATGTAAGATGTGGTGATTCTTTTTAACTACACAATTTTCAGGCAATATCAAACTGAGGGGAAATCTTTACAAACGAGATGAACGGTGAAAATAACATGTGGCTAAAGTAATTTGCTTTAGTGTTGATTCTTAATTTTTCAAACTGTGTTCCTGGACAATTTTTGGGCCCAAGAAGCATTTGCAAGTATGAATATTTATTAAAACTTGTTTAACATCTTCTTGAGAACTCCCATGCTAACAAATGTGATATTTAACTCTGCAAACATCCTAGTTGATATAATGTAGATTCTAAATAGTGACCTTTGGACGTGGACCCCAAGGAGATATTCAAAGTATAATATCAAATAGTTTGGAATTTGTTTTAAATCATTACCCGATCCCCTCCAAATTTATAATGGGTGTCATGAGAGGTAAAAAAAATCCATAAGGAATGTGTGGTTAAAAGTCTTTAAAAGATATTTTTATTTTGAACTGCACTGCTATAATATACAATATACAATATTATTATGTATTAATACATTCCGATTCTTAAATGTTGACTAAACATCCGCTGAAACAACACTGGCTTAAATTGATTTGACTTTATAAAGCTGCCTTAATTAGAGTTAGTTGTTTTGATTAGATTTATGGTCGATGTTTTTCAGGTGAGCGATATGGCTCCTGGGCCTCTTGTCCACTTTTGTTATCTTTGAAACGCTGACGTCTGAGATAATAAAATTGGTCAGTTAATGCATCTTAAAACTTCGGATATGATGTCCGCAAACTAGGTTTCAGTGACCTTCTTTTCATGTTTTGTTTAATGTTTAGTTAAATCTTTTAATATATGATAAATTTTGTAATGTTTACAATATTAAATAACAGTTGTTTTATTTAGAAAAAACAAACACCCCCCTCCCCCACAAAACCCCCCAAAAAACCAAGAGCAGTTGTCTAGGTGAGCGATGTGGCCCATGCGCCTCTTGTTTTCTTGATGCATGTACATGTACATTCATTTAAATCAACGATTTTTTTTCTTACAGCCGACAATGGGCATTGGAATTCAACCGGTTGTTAAACATTCTCTTCAACAGCCGCGTCCGAGATCTTTTGATAGTATAACGGCGCCAGAAAGAAAGAGACAGACCTGGTTTCCCCTTACTCCCTACGACGATAACGAGACTATAATCTATTGAGTAATAAAGATAATTGTTGTACGATATTGACAATGTAAATCCAAGTGTTGCTATTAAACAATCAAGAAAGTCAAAAGAACGGCTGCAAACCATTTGTCTATTTTATCAAAGATATGTTTAACGTGAAGTTTTTTTTTTTGTTTTTTCTTATTGGTTGAGGTAGATGCATTTAATTATACATTTTGGACTGACAATACATTGTTTGTATGTCTGAGAATACATAACGTATTTGGTCCCCGTATTGATATAACATGTAAGGGGACCTCAGGTTCCTGTATTATTTTATTTAAAACAAAAGGTGACCTCCAATTCCCGTAATGATACAAAAATGACTTCCTTTCCCCATGTTTCACATTCTCTCATCAGAGGTCGTGCTACACAAACTTCGCCTACACCTCTGTCAACACCCGATGTACAAGATTCTTGTACAAATTGAAACGATAGAAAAAATGTCTTCAAAATCGATGTATTTACTTATTTTTTTCTATAAATATGATTATAAGTAATTCAATTCAAATCTGTACTACTTTTATTCATTTTTATTTCAAGATTACTGAGAGAACTATTTTGCGGAGATAAAATTTAAAATCTGATTACATGATCCAGTTTGACAGATGTTTGAAAGTTTTGAAAAATTAGTTTCTGCTCGCTCCCGATTCATTGTTTTATACAAATTAGCAGCAATGTCATCCAATATGATAATTTAAACTTGCCCACAAAATCTTTGTCCGTGCACATCCTCCCTTCAAGTCGATTGTTCATGAGAAACGAATCAACAGTGCCATGTGATTGCCATGCTTGTTTTGATCATGTGACAGACTATTTTTCCGGCGTTGACAGAGGTGTAAGCGAAGCTTGTGTAGCACGACCTCTGGTGAGAGAATGCATGCTTTAGTAACATCTTTTGAGCTATTTTTCTAATATCACCAGATAAGCTATACGTGCTAATGGTCGTGTAAACCTAATTCTGTCGAAAGATAAAGGTCTGTAAAAGGAAGTTGTATGTTATCCAGCCCTTTGAATGTAATTCGCATTATAACCGTATTTTATTGAATTTGTTATTTTTCGCCAGGTTAGCTATATATGTAAACGATTATTTGAACCTTATTCCTTTTGAGTTTTGACTGGTCCTTTCTGGGACCCCATTCTGATAAAAGATAGAGGTTTAAGTATGCGATTCTAGATTTTACATTTACGTTAATAGAATATTCACGGTAATTTAAATAGTGAACCGACCACAGAATACTATAAGTAAATAGCGTTTGCTAGTGTTCTCTTACCTCTGATTGCCTATTAATTTAGTGATTTACAGATCATCATGATTCAGGAACATTATCAACAAAATTCCTCCTTTAAAAGTACTCGTTTTGATGGTACTTTGTCTTTGCAATATCAACTATTTGATATGAAACAACCTAACAGGTTTATTAAAGTACATTGGGCGTACTACATATATACTTTTCATCCTTTTGATCTTCTAAATCTCATTCATTAGTTTTATATTTAATTAATTTGAAGATAGAAAAAGCATTTGTGGCAAACAACCTGCCTCCTAGGCAGTTCAGAAAAGTCAAAGATGACATTTGTTAGCGGACATTTAACAGATTTCTGCAAAGTTTGTCATTGATTTTTTTATTTATGTCCTGTCTCCAGAATTGCTAAAACATAATATCATTCGTTGATATAAGTATATTTAATTTGCATTGATTATAATTATATAAAACATACCTAATAAATGAATACAAAGATAAATAAATACACATGTAAATAAACGCAGAACAAAATGAATCAAACACCTTATTTTTTGTCAATAGGGAAGATAAAAAAAAATTAATTTGCCGGTCTATGATTATTAAATCGACATCATCAACGAAAACAGTACATGATATTTACACAATTGCACTCTTAATTTCGGACTTCCAGCTTTACATGTATGCACGTACCTTGGACGTTGTTTATTCGGAAAGGGTAAATATCCAAGATATATTCATAGACATATTTTTATTTTTCACTCGAAAGAATTCATAGGATCGGAAACATATTACTTGCGGAGATTTATAATGGGAAATGTTGATATCTTTTCTCCTTTCGGAAGTCGAGCGAAATACCTCGCACAATTTTTCAACGTTATCATCAGGGTAATTTCAATGTCTGCTGCAATACAAAATCCCCGTAAACATATTTTTTAGTCATGTATTGAAACATGTTTAGCCAGTGGGGGCGTCATGGATTTTTTTAAATACTTTTGAATAAACGTTAACATCATTTGAACCCCGAGGTATATAATTATTGTCGGAGGCCACAAATTCGTGCCCATTTTGTTTTCTTTGCGTATCTCGCGAGATTTAGTTCGAGGTTGGTGAAAAAATGTGAATATAATTTAAAGTCATACGGAGAAATAGAAGTTCTTTTTAGATATGTTATTATTAAATTAAGCGTAACAAGTTTAATTAAAAGCCTAATGTGGCACATATTCTTAGGAAAACGACTCATGGGCCTCCGAGGATAAGCAAAATGTAAATCGAGGAGAATAGGAGAAGTTGAGTTTTTTTTTTTTCCAAATAAAGCTGCATGTACACAGAACGCTCCAGTGTATTTTCATCACAGGAGAACTCATTAAAAAGTTTTGACATGATTGACCCAATATTTAACTCGTCCACTATATCAATGCATAAAAATTATGAATGACTCATTATGGCGCGAAGTCCTGCTTTACGTTACCATCTCCGATGCTTTGTATCCATGGGGAGGGAGTCAAATCAATTGTTTGACTTTTTAAAAAATATCTTTAACTTAAGATCGATTTTTTTTAGACAGAATCTATCAACTTCCAGACTTATTTAACGTACATTTCATAAGACACGCATGTTACACCCTTTTCAAGATGAACGGATTCACCCAATTGATAAAAAAAATCGGGTCATATGAAACAAAACGCCCCGCTTCGACGATTTGGTTCCTCCAGTAAATATATATTTTTGCAGTATCTTTACTTTAATCCAAACTGATGATTTTTTTAATAATGATAATCATATAACTTACATTATTATATACCCATCAATTTTCCCTTCTTGATACTGTCAATTTTACAGAGTGTGATCCGATTTTCCGGATCACCACACTGTGGGTTTCCGATTCCGTATCACCACTCTCTGAAACTGATGACGTAGTGCGCATTAAATAACGTCTGTATTTTAGCGCGTTTTAAAAGAGTTCGTTTCAATATAGCTTTGTTATATAAGTTAACGTCAAACAGTTGATTTTAAAAAGATAGTTTTGTAATTAAAACTTTTAAATAGACAAGGGTATATAATAAATTTATCATTATAACAGTAACGTTTCGCGTCTCGTTTGATCTGATGATCCGCGCCTGGCAACTCGACGAGATCCGACCCTTTGGATCAAGTTACTGTTAAAATAATATATATTTCTACCGTAGTAGACAATACTTGGTAACAACTTGTTGTCATTCCCCCCTCCACCAACACCCTTCTACCGATCAGACATGGCTATCTATTTTTAAATCAGTCAGGATTACGAACGTGCATGGTGTACATGTTTTACTTGTAAACTGGTGCCCACTATCGCCTATTACATCCCATATAACATGTTTATTAATTACAAATTCATTGTTGACACTTAAAACATGCATCGTGTTATATTTTATATGAAAAATCTTGATATTGCTTGCTACCATTGCCCCTGTAAAGAAGAATAATGACACCCGTAGAATAATGACCGATGGTCATTTTTCGACGTAGAATAACGACCCCCCCGTTGGGAGGTTTTGAAGAAAAAATACCCAGGGTCATTTTCGTCATGTTAAACATGAAGAGAAATGACCCCTATAGAAAAATGTCCCTCGCCGTAAACAAGAATAGATATTCTTATAGGTAACCCTATATCCAATATATTTGACTTTTAAATTAATTGAATTTTTCTCTCTGCTCAGCTGATTTTAAAGTTAACAACACCGTAATTGTTAAGAAATCGCTGTATATAGTTTTTTCATATCCGTAGCAAACACACTTTCACTGACACAAATTGATTATTAACAGTTAGGTCTCTTCTCTAGATCTCGTCGACATATGGCGGGAAATGACGATAGAAAACTAGAAATCTGCTGAACTGTACTTGTTACTTTACCATGAATAATATTTAACAACATTTGATATAGCTTTATTATTTGAAAACGATATTGGATTTACAAAATATATGCACAGCTTGCTGAACTATATTTTGTCCCGACTTTACATTTGCAAATTAGACATTTTACATTCACAAATAGCCCATGTCTACACAAGTGTGATCAAAAATCTGTGCAGGTGTTGCATAACTTTTCCGTATTTAAAAAAAGAAAAGAAAAGAAAAACACATTCATACACAATGAATAATTAGCATTCTCTCTCAGAGTAAATTGTGTGATAATTAACGAACAATAATCTTGAAAGTTGTAATAAAATAAGCAATATTCATTGGTGAAAAAATTGTCAATCGAAGAATGACCCATATTTTCGTGAAAAAGACTGAAGAGGCAGATAGCGTAGGAATATGAATACTTCTTATTTACATTTCTGGTGAAAAGTAATTTTTTTTAAATCATGTTACGTTAATATTAATTTTTCTACGTATTACGTATACATCGATATTCTAAACATTTGTTGTAATGTTGGATTTAATTGCTGATCATGAATAGAACTATATTTTTTTAGAGCAATTGTGTGAGGAGTACATGACTATATATTATATCTTTAAAATATAATAAACACTGATCGAATATATGAAAAGGTTATAAAAAAAAGCATTTAAGTAGTTCTTATTATAGATTTTATTCTTTAGGTAAACCAAGTTTCAATAGCAACTTTATGTAAAAGTAAATACAGTGCATCTGTGATCACCGTGTAGGAACGGACTGAAGTATAGTGTGTTACCTTACACAGAGTTTTTGAGGAGACTAGGTGGTCAACAAATTAACCATCAGATCTGCCTTAAACTTAAATTTTAGCTTTAAAATTTATCAGTTTCCTATATCTTTATGCAGTGCTCTTCTTCTTAGGAGATTTAAAAATAGTCTAAAAATGGCCAGGACCATCGAACCCTCTTAATATTTTGATTCAAGGCTCCTCGACACACCAATATTTTATTTGATGGATAGATAAAGATTTTTGTTTTTGAAATTTGATTTCACAAAATAGAGACCAATATCGGCTTTAAATTATTTTATGATTGTGAATTTTTATGTACATGTATTTTAAGTGAAATTGAAAAAATTGTTTTTAGTGCAAACAAGGTGTTTTAGATCTTAAGATTTGATAGATTGATCATTCGAGTAATAATTCCTAACAATGGAGTAAACTTTTCATAATTTTTGTTTAATCATTAATTCTGGGTGCTGCACTTGCATACCCAATAGTTAGTAGTAGTAGAAAATTATTAACGTCAATGCAAGTATAATTCATGAACAATATAGAGCTACTCTTTCATCGCCAGTAAACAGAATTTCGTTATAGAGTGACTTGTATCTCGAAATAATTTTAATGTGTTTTCACTCGTAATAATGAGATACATGTAACTCGTTAAGATGAGAACCATACCTCGGTACAATATGTTAGTATCTTGTTATAACGGAAGGATTTTTATTTTCTAGAATATACCACTTCTTATTTCAATATGAATTATAATTTCTGTTACTTTCTGTTTACTGCAATAAAAATGACAATATTGTAAAGACTCTTTCACAAATAACAAGAAATTATACTGAAAAATTTAAATTTATCAGGGGGTCATTATTCTACAGGGGTCACTTTTCTTCACGTAGAGTGTGTTCATTTTTATGAAAATGACACTTATTCTTCAGGAAAAAGGGTCATTATTCTACGGGGGTCATTGTTCTGCTTCACACCGGCAGAAAATTTCGGAGAATGCAACTTTCAAACCTTAGATATGCCTGACGTCATGACGTCAGGCAACAAACTCTTAGAAGTTGTCAATAGCTTTGGACAAACAAGACCTGCGAAGAGAAATAGTTAACATTGTTAAAAAGCCCCTAATATCCGCTCTTGATAAAATATATTCAAGATGCCTAGCCGTTCTAAATAGACAGGAAGACGAAATAGCAGAAACTATTTCTAAAATGACTCAAAACATTTCCGATTTGAATATATTGCTGAATTCCAATGATGCTAGTTTTGTCTCTGCTTACAAATCAATGAATGCTGAATTTAGAAGATTGCCACCTAAACTCACTGTTTCCTTACCAAGTTTGACTTCTCAGAAGATCAACAAAGAACAGCTTTATCAATAGTTTGGTTCTCTGTCCGCATTTTGTATAACATCTTGTGATAATACATGTATAATGGTTACACAATAGATTCCCCCGCTGCTGACACCTTTCCCTCGGAAAGAACACTTCTTGATGAACAACGGATCATTACAGATATAAAAACCAAGTATGGTGGCCACAGTGAATTACACAGCGTTTCTTGTCCGAGCGAAGGTAGACGCATCTATTCTAAGTGGTCCGAAGTCTCTAAAACAAATAGTAAAAAAGTTGGAAGTGATTTTATGTAAATTCAAATACTTTCAGGGGCAGAAACACTAAAAAGGGGCCTCAGATCGTTTTGATATGATAAATTGAAGAACCAAGCTTTCAAGCTTTCCCTACTCATAGGGCAATAACTCTGTTACTATTTAAAGGTAGGGGCTAAGGGGATATATTTTGAAATGTCTTAAGATGTCCTACTACATCCATGAAAACGTTTTTTCTGTATCACCCTAAACAAAAGAGATATGAAAACTCATTAA
>WFKH01003881.1:66097363-66118067 GCA_016163765.1 Magallana hongkongensis
GAGAGAGAGAGACGGAGAGAGAGAGAAAAAAGAGAAAGATGTGTCTCAACATTCCATAAAATTTCTCACGGCACCTGGTCCAAGCACGGGTGTTGTCACAGACAGGAAGTGTGTTATGTAATAGTTATTCACACGCGTATACACATGGACGTCTCATTTTCAATGTGTTTGAATTATTCATTATTTATTTTGTGTTCGAATATAGACGGTCTACATGTACCTATCGCTAAGATCGAAAGCGCGTACGATATTTTTTCTCGCCTTCATATGATAACGCGTTATTGCCGATATTAAACTTCTTTCATATTTCTTTTTTTTCTGAAAACGGCTACTTGTATCAAATGCTTTACATAAAATCTTAATGAGAGAGAGAGAGAGAGAGAGAGAGAGAGAGAGAGAGAGAGAGAGAACATTTTTAAGTATTCTAATTTATCTGTTACAATGTGACTGTAATACAGTGTGTGAATTTTTGGTGTAATAAAATTAAGGGGGCGGTGGAGAGGGTACGAACGTATTTACTTACTTTATCAATTTTTGAACTGCCTGGTAAAAAATAAATAATTTTTAAAGCCAGTTTGCTTAAGAAATTCGTTTTATATAGTTAAATGTAAAAAAAAAATTGTTTGACAACCCCCTGTACATTTTTTTATGTATTCGTTTAAAACTGCGACTTATATTTTATAGCATATTTATAAAAAAGGGTATAGATTTTGAGATATTTATTTTGTTGAACTTTCATAAATTAGAATAAACATTACACATATTATTTAATTACAGTTAATATATATACACTAACAGTATTCATTTGATTTATACATTAGAATTTTTTTTAGATATAATGTACATATGTTGTAGTTCTACAAAAAAGCTGGAGGTATACGTGAAAGTGCTTTTATGACGGAGGGAAATAAATTAAACGGCAGAAATAGGCAGGAAAGAACACTAAGGAGAGACAACAGAAGGTGATTAATGTTCCAAACATTAGAATATAGCTTTCCATGAAGAATCATATTGGTAATAATTGCAATTTCTCAGAAATACATTTTTTTAATATAATCTTTTGGTTATTGCTTTCTAAATGACATTTGAATTGATCCTTGGTGTTTTTATTTTAGCATTGTTTATTTTTATATTTACGATTGAAAATGACTATTAGAAACATTATGAACTGTGTATTTATTAACAAAATTTTCATCAGTAAAACCATAAACTCTTGCAATGACTATATTACAATGATTTCGTAAATTATATGATTTCCTTACCCCCTAAAAATTAACAACGAAATCAAGGTTTTAACTCTCTTAAACACAAGGTAAGAGCCAGATGAAAAATATATATAACTATTTTTTTCGGACGAATTACGTATTTTTTCGGACAAATGGGATTTGTTAGAATTAGCAATTTGTTTTGATGAATTAGCTATTTGTATATATATATTATATTTATATATAAGTTAATTGATCTAGTAGAAACATTGTCTCAGAGAGAGAGAGAGAGAGAGAGAGAGAGAGAGAGAGAGAGCGAGCGGAAAGTAGTTAATGAATTAAATAAGAGTCAGACTGAGGGTTAAAAAACATACATTCAAGTTGAGTTGATGCCTACGGTAGCGATCTGATAATAATACATAACATAATTTGTATCTTTTTAAAAATTGGGACATATTTTCAACTCATCATAAGAAAACAAATAATACTTTAAACTGTCACTAATTTTCAATTAAACTTATAAGCATGAAAATACGGGATCCGCGTTGGCCGTTGGCCGTAGTGGATATATATATATATATATATATATGAATAGATATATATATATATATATATATATATATATATAATTCATCTTATAAGAAGGGGTACCAGAAAGTAGTTACTGCATATCATCCTTTTAGCAAGACATTTCTAATGATTAACTAAATTTCAGCGTCAATCGTAGAATTATTAGGAAGATACAGACCTTGTTTTGAGTCATGTTTTTGTTTACATGAATGTATTACATTCAACTTAAGATTTTTAAACTTGGTATTTCCTATTCAACATTTAAAATATAAAGAAATTAAAGCATGACCTCAGCTCTTTGTACAAACATAACATTGTGCACAAAGCTCTGTATCTTGCTAATAACTCGAAACTTGACTCTTAGATAGATCAGTTAATTATAGAAAATTGTAAACAATTAAAACAAGAAAAAATGCACTGAAAACAAAGAAAGAGCACCATTTATTTTTCATCATAAATATACCTACCGGTGTTTACTTCTAGCAGCGAAAATAATCTCCATTTAGACTGAAAATGCTGAGCATCTTAACAAATCACGTTGCATTATTCAACCATTACGTAGAGATCGTAGCGAATTACGAATAAAATGAATAGTACAAATGACTTTTATTTTATGATATGTTGTTAGTGCATCGGATTTTGCTCATTTTGAGCAGGTAAACAATCAGCTGTCTGATTTACCGAAGTCTACGTTTGATTTGATACGTAAATATTCCAAAATACAGGCGATAGTTCCCCTCAAGTTAAAAGGCATAATTAACGAAAATGAAACTAAAATCAAAACAAGCTAAAACCATCGTCACAAGTGAACATGTCAACGCATTGAAATATTTAACCTCAATTTACTTCACAAAATCGGCACAAATATATTTTGCAAATTTCAAATATTCCCTTCGCACGTAAACTGTTGCACAACAAGCAAATTCATCTTTGTCAGTTTGACAGTTTTCGTGCGTGAAACATGGCTGCTCCAAACAAAACCTGGTTTTCGATATACGAAATACCGAACCCAAAGTTTTTTATTTTCCTTTCCAAAAGGATTATTTAGGCTAAATTACGTTGAATTTGACTCAGTAGTTCTTGAGAAGAAGATTTTTAAAAAATGCACCCCCCTTTTCGAGGTTTTCTCCGCTTAAAATAAAGATGGGTCTTTCATTTCTGCAATTTATATTTGTCTTACCATAAGGATGCTTTGTGCCAAATTTGGTTGAATTTGGCCAGGTGGTTTTAAAGAAGTTCAAAATGTAAAAGTTTACAGACGGACGAACAGACGGACAGACGGACGACGGACAAAATGTGATCAGAAAAGCTCACTTGATCTTTCAGCTCAGATAAGCTAAAAATGAATTTTGATATTTTATTATAAGATTTGGAGTATAAAAAATAAAGCACAATCGAAAGATTAAAAGGTGATTTTGTTTTCTTGACATAAAGCAGTAGCATTGTATTCTCCATTCAAATGTAAAATTAGACAGAAAATAAAAACACCTGGACTAAATCTTTGTAAATAACTTTTAGCACTTTACCAAGCTTAATAACTGTTATGTTTTACGTGTTTATTAGAAACTACACAACTGAATACGTAAGCACTACTTGTGCAAAATATACAGGGTGGCACTAAATACATTATTATCTAACACCCCCCTTTCTTTAAAAAGAAAAAAAAATGTGCAATTCAATTATAAAGTTCATACTGCACTTTTGATGCTTTTGTATCTTGATATAAAAACGGAACTTCACAAACACATATAGAATAGACAAGTCACAGTATCTTAAGTCATAATGTAGTCCTTGAACTTTGATGGTAATTTGGCATTTCTCGAGCTTCCGCGCATTTTGGTCGGGGCATTCACTGCACAATTATTGTCACTTGCGGGAGATATGGTACTCTCTCTAGAAGATCGCAATGCAGTTTGTGGTTCTGGAGCAATAGGCTGCTTTACACTCTCGTTGTAGGGAGTTCGTTTGTAATCACGAGCAGATCATTCTCCGGCTTGTAGGGTAAAAGATCTGTTCTTTCCGCATCATATGCCTCCTTGGTTGGTTGAATCTCTCTCCGGTTTCTACGGTATGACTTTCCATCTATGTCGATGAGGTATGACCTGTTCCCAAGAGATTGGGTACATGTTCGAAACTGCCAGTATTTATCATTAGGGTGTTTCTTCATTCGTACGTTTTGTCCAATCTGTAGTTCTGGAAGGTCCTTAGTGTGGTTGTCATACTGCTGTTTTGAAAGTTTTCTCTTGTGCATGATCTTCTCATGGGTATTTGTGCTGATACTTGGTTCAAGTAGAGCAGCGGCTGTTGGTAAGGAATGTCTTGTCCTCCTAGACATCAGTCTTTGGACAGGACTACAATCCATATCCTTTTAGGAGTGTTTCACCAATCGAGAATTGCTTTCCAGATATCAGTCTTGCTAGAAATACACTTCTGTATTCTGACCTTTATTCAGCTGATTCCGCCTTGCCATTAGATTGGCTGTGATATGGTGATGAAGTCGAATGTTCAAATTCCCAATCACAAGCAAAGGTGTGGAAGTCCGCAGATTTAAACTGAGGTCCATTATCAGAAATAACAGTATCCGCAATCCCATGGCGAGCAAACTGTTGCTTGAGACAATCTATTACAGTCATTGCTGATGTGTCTGTTAGGATATCTAATTCAAAGAAATGACTAAAATAATCCACAGTAACTAGATAGTCTTGGCTTTGGAAAGTGAAGATATAAACTTCTAACTTTGCCCACAGTCTTTTTGGTAAATCATGTGTGATAAGAGGCTGCTTTGATTGCTGGTCCTGCATTTTGTTGCAAGTGCTGCACTTCGATATGACGTTGCGTAGCTCAGCTGACATATTAGGCCAAAAAAACTGCATCTCTTGCCTTCCGTAAACATGCTTCAGTTCCTAGATTACTTGAATGAATTCTACTGAGCATCTCCGGGCGAAGCACTTTTGGTATCACGACTCTGTTGCTCTTATAGACCAATCCATCCTGAGCCGTTAACTCGTCACGAATGTTTCAATAGTCTCTGACTGCTACTGGGACATCTTCTTGACGGTCATTCCAGCCGGTAAGTGTGATAGTCATGAGTGTTTGTAGAACTGGATCACAGTTAGTTATCTCTCTGATCTGCTGAAATCTTGAATGACTGATCATTGGAATCCATTCACAGAGTGTCTGCTATGTAAAGTTTGCTTTCTTTGGTGTATGTTACTCTTAGATTGTACTTCTGGAGACGAAGTAGCATCCTTTGAAGACGTTTTGGAGCTGCTGATAAAGATTTCCTGAAAATTGTCTCCAAGGGCTTGTGATCAGACTGGACGGTCACGAGGTCTTTGCCATGGATGTATTGATCAAAATGCTTACATGCAAACACTATTGCCAAACATTCTTTCTTAATTTGGGCATAGCGTTGTTCAGTCTGAGATAAAGCTCTGGACGCATACGCAACTGGTTGCCCTTGCTGCATTAGAGTTGCACCTAAACCAACTTCTGATGCATCACACTGTATAGTCACTTCTTCATTCACGTCATAGTACTTTAACACTGATTCAGTGCTGGCTAGCTGCTTCACTGCTCTAAATGCATCTTCTTGTTGTGACTCCCAGTGCCATAAGGTACCTTTAACGGTAAGTCTGCGTAGAGGTTCACTAGTTTCAGATAAGTGTGGTAAGTATTTGGAAAGGTAGGTAACTAGTCCAATAAGTCTCTAAACATCTTTAACATTTTTGGGTCGTTGCATCTCTACAACAGCTTTTACCTTATCTGGATCAGGGCACATTCCTTCCGAGGTAAGTATCTGACCCATTTACTTGACAGAAGTGAGTCGCAGCTTTAACTTCTCCTTGTTGAGTTTTAGACCTATATTCACGTGCTTTTTGAAGAAGTGCTTGTAGGTGAAAGTCATGATCCTTAATCGCATCTTCCATAGTCTCACCAGATCCATAGACCAAGATATCATCCATAATGACTTCTGTATGTTGAAGGCCCTCTAATACTTCATGCTGCTTTCGTTGGAACTCCTCCAGTGCTGATGAGAGTCAAAATAGCAAACGTGTCCAGCGGTATCCTCCAAATGGAGTCCAGAATGTGGTGAGTAGACTAGATTCCTTGTCCAGCTTCAAGTGTCAGAAACCTTCTTTTGCATCCATCACAGTGAACACTTTGGCCTTTGATATTTTAGGTAGAATATCATCTACAGTTGGCATTTGGTAATGTGGTATTTTAATAGCAGAGTTCAAGTCTTTGGGGTCGATGCACAATCTCAGTTTACCAGGCTTTTTGACAGCAACCATGTTACTTATCCAATCTGTGGGTGTTGACACTTTCTTGATAACGCCTCTTTTGACTAGAGATTCAATTTTTTCCTTGATTTCTCCCTTAAGAGCTTGGGGTACTCTTCTTGGCTGTCTCTGTACTGGTTTCACTGTCGGGTCAAGTTGAATGTGGTACTCGCCTTCAAACTCATCGAGTCCCTCAAATACATCCTTGAACTCATCAAGAATTTGTTCCTTGGACATTGGCTTAAATAGTGATGACGTAGTTGTCAGCTTGTGGACTACATTAATAGTCAGTAATCCAAGTTTTTCACATGCTTCTTCTGAGAGAATGGGTGTCTGGTACATATCAACTACATAAAAGTCAAGATTTTCTGTTTTTCCAGACAGGATCCCCTTGCATTTCAAGGTCGCAATGCCAAGAGGAATGAGTTTCGATTTCCCTCCATAGAGCTTTAGCGTCTTCTCTGTAGATTTCAGTGGGGGATCGCCTGTTTGCATGATTCGAGCGTACTGCCTGAAGTTTATTACGTTGCAGGTAGACCGCTATCCAGTTGACAGGTAACATTAGAACTGTTTCCACTGGCACTCCTGTGGATTTTTACGAACCACTGTTTTCCAGAAGAAGAGTTCACAGCATATTTAGAATCAGAGTCCGAGTCATTGTGTCTTTATGAATACTGTTCACAGTAGTCTGTTTACACACTTTTGGAAAGTGATTCTTCTTCTTACATTTCCAGCATGTATGTCCGTCTCGTGGATGTGTGCCTCCTCAGTACTTGCACTTAATAACCCTTGTACTGTTTTTTGGCTGTACAGTCTTCTGCTGTTTCTTCACTTGACCTTTGAATGGATGTTTTCCTCTAGGTTTATAGGCTTTGTCTCCCTTCGAACTGACATATTTCACTTGCTTGTTCTGAATTGGTGGTATGACTGCTTCTGAAGCTGTGATGAGGTTCTTTCGCTTGTGATACACATTGTTATTGCTTTGTCCAGGGTTAAGTCAGCTTCTCTTAGCATTCTGCCTCTCGTCTTTGTGTCTTTGGTCCCTAACAAGAGACGATCTCGTATCAAATCATCAGTCATGTTTCCAAATTCGCACGACTTCGCGAGTTCTCTCAGCCCGCAGATGTAGTCATTTAGTGTTTCGTTGGGCAGTTGATCACTTGTATTGAAGATATATCTTTCATAGATAACATTTGTCTTTGCTGTAAAGTGTTTTTGAAGTGCTTCTATAACTGCTGCTATATCCTGTCTTTCTTCTTCCGTGAGATTTAAGTTCTCATAAATATGATAACAATCCTTGCCGTTGACTATTAATATTGTTGCTATCCTGATTGCGTCCTGTTTCTTGTCCAGGCCTGTGGCTATTTCGTAATTCATCCATCGGGATTTAAAGAATTTCCAGTTACCTTTGAGGTCTCCCTTCACATTCATAGGTAAAGGTATCAGTAGTTCACTTTGCACTACAGCCATCTTGAAATGTCACTAACTACACACCGTAGTTTTTTCCCAGAATCGATCGTTCGGTATAAAAAAGCAAATACTGCTGCCAACACACTATAATGCACAGATAATATTGTATTTTATATGAACACTTACATAAAAATTGTCAAAAACTAGATTTTTCAGAAAAATATAAGTTCAGAATTCTGATTGCAAATGGCCGCTGTACTGGCCAGTGAAATAAGGAAACTGTAGTGTACTCTTGTAAATGCGTCTTTATTTTTGGAGGGTGACAAAACACGATTGATGACCAATGATATGACAATATGTTGATAGACTCTAGATGATAGATGTTAGACGTAAGACGATAGACGATAGACGATTTTACTACAAACAAATAGAGAAAAAATATTGTAAATATTATAAATAAACTAATTCAAAACAAACACTAATTCATCCTAGCAAATATGTTAACAATGATGAAATGTATGACAATCAGATATATCAGTATTATAATAATAACCTAATTCAATTAATCATAATAAGATATGCATCAAGTTATATAAATATGAAGTTTGCCGACCGACAAATGTAAACAAAGAGGCATAACTCTAGACATTAAAATGATAGTATGCAAATTGAGTTACCTCCCGTAATATATCAATTATAAACCTAACATAATCCAGCGAAGTTGCACACATGCCTCATAATTACACATAACTATCTCCAAGTAGCTTTATCAATGTATCATTAATAATGACCTTGAAATATCCATGCATATATGCATAAATAGTAACTTTATACCTACAATAAATTATGAAAATTATCAAATGTACTATGATATAATTCTACTGCACAATGTACATATGCATTGGAAAACAATCTAACAATATACACGTTATAACACTCACCAATTAAGTAGTTTCCTCCAGTGAAAATTCAGTACAAAGTGATCTTAGTCATGAGCCCGCCTCACACTATAAAATTCACGGACTCTACACACAAAAATATTGAGCTCAAAAACTAATGACATCACATCATATATATGACTAATTGCAGTATTGGCGGAACAACCAGCATAGATATGACTAATTGCAGTATTGGCGGTAACAGCCGCCGTAGAAAACATGTGCTCTCAGCGTGACACACTTTACAGCGAAATTTCAGTGTCTTTAGGTAAATATGCAACGTTACCGCTTAAGCCTGAGGTAGATATGAAGCTCTTTCGACAAAATATTCACTCGATCGGTGTTGTCTTGCTTCTGTTATTGGAAAATGTGGCTTCGAATACGCCAGCTTCTGACACGATATTATGTTTTATGTGTTTATTAGAAACTCAACAGCTGATGACGTAAGCACTACTTGTGCACAATATACAAGGTGGCACTAAATACATTATTATCTAACAATAACAACTGATATTCCCGATTAGCAGGAACATTTATAAGAGAAAAAAAAAAGATATTGTAAACATTTAAACATTTAAATAAAAGACCATCAATACTAGATTACAAGTGTTTTTCATATGCTTGTAAGAAAACGATTGTAAAAGTTAAGATAAACTCACTTCATCTATTTTGAAAGAGGGATAAAATATAATTCAAAATTAAATAGTGCTTAACAGATGTCGTTTAATTTAAGATATTTAAAACAAAATCTTTTTTAAGAAACTTGTTTACACACCAACAATTGCGATATCTCTGTCTCAAAGGTAATTTTGTTTAAGCGTCAGAGATAAAAAACAAAAACTTAATCAGACTTGACGATTAAAAAGTTTTTATTTTAATTTGATTTATGATAACATCCTTATCTAAAAAATGTACATTAATTAAACCAAATCTGATATATTTTAATTGCGTTACCATTTTTTTTACACTCCACTACTGGTCTTGAATTTCCTCTTAGTGAGAGAGTTATTCGCCAGTATACCTCTGCAATATTGAAGAAGACTGCAGAGAAGTTAAGAGATGTCAAAAAAGTTCATAGCGAAATAAAGAAGACGAACCTTCTTGAAGGTTAACGTTCTATAAATAGCTGTCAGATTTTAAAAAGAAAAGGCAAATTGAAATGATTTTCATGACATGTTTTCGGTATTTCTAGTTTGAAAGTTATACAATTTTTAAGATGGCAGATATTGAGTGATCCGTGTTTAACTCTGCATTCAAATTCTATTAATAGCAATCGATTAGGATGCTTAGTTTGGGTGGTTCATTGGGTGCTAAATTAATAAAATCCGATTTAATTATTGGAAAAAAAAATGTTCACGTTCCTGATAGTAGATTTTTTGAGTAATCTGTATACGAGGATAAACTGAAGTATATGAATGAGGTTAATGGAATCTCACAGCTCATAATCATCGGATAAGCCTTATCTTATGTAAAAATATTCTTTTTAGTTTGATTAAAAACGGATGAATTGTTCATCATTAATAAAAAAATATAAAAGTAAGGCATTCTGCTTTCTATCAACAATAGGCAGATATCATTGATACAATCATTGATATTTTGAAATAGTGTCAGGAAAATCACACTTTAAACTTGGACAAATGTATGTAGCACAGCTCTGCAATTTTAAATAAAGCTGAGCAACCCCCACTCCCACTGCTTATCTATTAAAATATCAATGAAAAAAAAAAAATAAAAAAAAGCAAGATCTGGATTTTACACTAGGAAAAGGGCCAAGGCAAAGTAATAATCAAACTAAATTGTTTGAGATTTTACTACCAATTTCCTTTTTTTTCTTTATCAATATGTTAAAAGAATGTTATGTGTACTCTAAAACGCGAAAAGAGAGTTTTTACATTAAACGAAGAAACTGGTAGATTCATCTGTGTAACTGTCCCTATGATAATTTGTAAATCATCACCTCATCTGATAAAATATAAAGTTAGAATTAAATTTCAATCAAATTACTTATTTCATCGCAAAATATTAATATACTGTAAATATCGTTCTCTTTTCTAATTAATCCTAATTCACTTACTGTAAATGCAAGTCAGTGGTTCATTCTGGTCTAGTCTACAATGCACCAGCTTATTTTTGCAAACAATGCAGTTTGACCGGTTTAAAAAGTATTCCAGGGATATTTGATTCTAAATGGACAATTCATATTTGTTAACTCTCCTTAAAGAACTACATTATGGAACATTTCATAATGCAAGCTTTTTAAGGAAATTTAATTCAGAACTTTTTCAATTTAAAGCTTTTTCCTGCCATCTGTTTTCACACTTAAGAAGCAATGTAGTTGGTAATAAAGTAATTATTAATTTCGAATGAAAGATTTTAATTCATCCGTGAATGTTAAACGAGCATAAATACATTTTCCCAAAAAATTGTTTTAGAATTAAAATTATACGTTGAAGAAAAGTTATTTCATTTTTTAGAACAGTCTTTAAAACCAGTAAAAAAAGGTGAATAGAGGTTTTGTCTTGAAAGCATATCAGGTATTTAGCGTTTTCCGCGTATGTGACTGCAATTTCTAAATACCGATCTCGATCTTTAATACTTACGATATTTAAAAAAAAACCCATCTTATATAATAGATTCATATAATACAGATTGATCAACGGTTTGTTCAAATCATGTTTTCTAATTAACAACACGCTAAATATACTTTTTAGAGAGATGAAATGATAAACCTATGCAAAATTTTATTTTTACGGAACTTTTTTCAAAATATATTTTTTAATGAATTTTACCAAAAATACGCCCATTGTGATCATAAAAAGGCCAGTCCTTTGGGTAATTTTATTTTCTATTGATTAAGGGCCTTAAGGGGTTATCAATATTTTTAATATTATCAATATTTCAGAGAACTCTGTAGGTAAATAAAATTAAAATCTCTTTGGAAATGTCTTTCATTTATCTCATTTGTAAGCAAATTTATCTATTTTTTAAAATAAATAAGCAAGTGTAACATTAAAGTATTTGTTTTGAAAGATAAGTTTGTTCATTTTACATAGGATATCAGTCAAAAAATGATTTTCTGAAAGTCAAGTTTCAGGCTTAGGCTAATATTATTAATGTATGAAAAAAGCACCATTTTCTGCAATCGGTTCTATTTTTAGCAACGGTGCTAGCTTTTATAATACCGATGGACCAACCAACCGGGTAAAATTTGATAAGGATATATCCCCAGATACATGTTTGAGAAATTTGAAAAAATTCTGTACATATCTTATTTTTGTAGTGGGGTATGGATCATTACCTTACTAGTAATCAGTGCAGCTCAAGGCACAAGGTGGCAAGCATTTATTTGTTACTCACTGTAGCGAAGTTTTAAAGACTTTTTACACTGTGTTTATGTTGTGAATTTAAATAGGTAGTTCATAAGTAAAATAACATTTTAATTTGTTTGATTTGATTGATCATTTTGGGAAGTAAAAAGTACTTAAAGACAACACAAAAATTGCTAAATTAATAAATATTATTGTGAGGTATTAATTCAATCCAAGGTTTTCGTGGTGTCAACTTAGAAGAATTGGTTTTGGGGGAGTTGATATACTTGTAAAGATTTGCAAGGTATTAATTTATATAGAATTTTACCTTATATGTTAGTTTGCATCACATAAGAACAAACTAAACATGAAATGTTTGAACTACATCTTAACTAGATAATTTGAAAATAAATAAAAGAAAATATCAAACCAATACTTTCACAAAAATTTTGATTATTGGACCATTTCATCATCATCATTTTTATTTTTTATCATTATTATAATCTATAAATTGGATTTTCAACAGGCATACATAGCCCAAGAGTTCTTTCGTGATTGTTAGTTAATGCAATTTTACATGTTGGCTTTACAATCCCTCTAACAAAGTAGAACAATATCCTTTTAATTTTATTCTGTAAAATATTATTGTGAGAACAAATAGGGGAGACATTTGTCTCTGGAAAAATTGCGCTGTGCATATACTAGATCCAATGCAAGGTAGCACAGTTTCCAGCTGTTTATCTTTTTTAAATCTATGAAGAGAACGTGAACTGTTTATAAATATGCATCATGCATATTTATTGTAACTTAATAGAATTCAAGAATAAGACAATTGCACATTTTCTGATGTTTCTTAAGATACCGAAATCATTTATGAACAATTCGTGTATAGTTACGCAAAAGAGATAGACTAACCATGAACCTTGGTTATGCATTTTTTTTTCTGTATCGATTGCTACCTTCATAGCCAGTATGAACCCCCCCCCCCCCCAAAAAAAGGCAGGTTATCAACTATTACGTTATATCTAACTCTAAACCATTTAATCAATTGTATAGAAAAAATATTAAAAATACATAAATTATCAGTTTTGTGGACCAGAAAATTACACAGAAAGAACAGCAATTTCCAAATATATTGAATATTACCATGGTAACTGCAACAACTTGGAAGTCTGGGATCTCCATGGGACTCGTTTTCTAAAGAAAGCTTTAATTTTGTTTAATAAAGAAATAATCCATGCATAGTCAACACAAAATTGGCTCATTAGTTTCAGAGAAGTTAGGAATGTAAATTGTATAATCAGTTGACGGGTGCCACGCGACTATGATCGACGACCAATTGCAAAAAGTCACCTGAGTGACTCAAATGACCTATAACTTACCCGAAATTACCTTTTCCAGTTGCAAAAACTAATCATTTCTCAACTTACACTAGAAAATTGCATTCTTAATGTTTCATCTCTTAAAATATGTACCTCTATTTTATTCAGATATGTCTTTGGTCAGACTATTGACAAAGAAATTTTAGACTAGAGTTGCAATTAGTGCTAAAGTTATAGAAATCACATAAAATAGTAATTATCCAAGAGACCTGTAAATTGAGATGTCTTGTTCTGGTTTGGCATTACTGGCCGCAGTGACTTGAGGTTACCAATGGGCTGCCTCATAACAAATCAAACAAATTGACAATATCATAGGCTGATTGTTCAATGGGTAAGCATGAATACACAGCATCATAAACATAAAATTATGTACAGTGGGTAAGCACAAATGCACAGGCATCACAAACAAAAAAAATTTGTACAGTGGGTAAGCACGAATGCACAGACATGCAAAACAACATATCAATTATATGAATACTCTTGTACAAAGGGTATGCACGTATGCACAAGGGGACAAATATACATAAAAAATTTTGCAATGGGTAAGCGCGAATGCACATAAAAGCAACATGTCAAATTCCTAAAAGTTGTGCAATGGGTTTGCGCGAATGCACACGCATGATAAAACAGTATTTGAGTGAGATAAGAAGTATATAAACAGTTCAAAAGTGGATGGTATAATGATTTGAGTTGTTGCACTTTTTTATTGGAGTTGGGGTGCGACGATAGCGCCATTTGCAGGGTTCATAAAAGGCTGTTTATGACACTGCAACCGCCATCAATGGAGTGCCATAGAAACATTGGTGACGGCGGCAGGACTCAAATGGTCACTGCGAACCAGTAGTATTGTAGTGGGGTTAAGCTAAAAAGCCAACACCAGCACAATCCAATAAATGTTCTAAAGCATCATGAATGTTGTCCAAAAGTGTATCACTACCAAGCTCAGATAGATGAACTCCATCGGAATCAAACAAGTTGGGTGTTTTTCCGGAGAATTAGGGAGGTTTTATGTAATGACCACTCTTAGATGATAGGAATGTGATTGCTTCCCTATTCATTCTCCCTTAAATAGTTTCCGTTGCCTTAACATTGTTGGAAAGGCACCATGTGAACCTAGGCAAGGATGAAGAGCAAATAACTGTGGTGGTAGGGAACATGGCACAGATTTGAGACAATGTTGAGAAAAGGACCTCCAGCAACTTTTCAATAGTAGTTTGGCCAACGTGCTCTGGACGATGGACGATGCTCTATTCTTAGCAATGTAGAAAGTTTTGGGACCAGGTCTTGTAGCTTCATGCCACTGTATCCTTGCCATAAGATTAAAGTGTTATGGAGATTAAGGTTAAGCCCCCCAGGCCTAGGTACCGCACCCATGGCTGCTCTTTTGATGATGGTAAATCCCACAATCCAAACCTTGGTTGGACCTAGAAGTAGGCGTGTTTATGGTTAGTTGCATAAAAATAAAAGCGACATTATCGGATGTATGTACGAAATGCATTAGAACACCACCGTCCTAACCCTTGGATTGTGTTATAATCAACGCCTTGAAGAGCAAGGGTTGTTGCTAACCCTATTCTAAATGAGTAAGAATTATAATTGGAGCGATCAACCCCCATAACATCAAGACAGCGCTTTAAAATGGTAATAAATTGATAACGAGTCTTCAAAATGAATGAACAATGGACCAGTTTTAGCTGTAGAGATCTGTAGATAATTGTGCATAGGACATAGTGCAAAGGACATGCCATACCTTTTGAAGCCGGTATGCGTAATATTGTTCCGATGCCCAATTGGTCAGTTTTAGAATGTCGGATTGTTAGTTGAATTTCAGCCTGTTGCAGTGAAATGTCATGAAACTGTAAAATACTTGCAGCTGTGTTGCCTTTAGACAGTGTAATTTCACCTATGCGCAGCAGGGCATAAAATGCTAAGGGGAAGGCAGCGGTTAACAACTTTGATTCAAATATAGTGTTGCATACTGTTTGCAATGTCGGGAGAATTGTGTTTAGTAGCTCTAATGTAATGGGCAATCGTGAATCTTTATTAGGTAATGTTCTTTGCATACCCTGAAGGAGCTTTCTTGTGATAAAATGGTTAACAGGATCAACGTTGTAGAATGCCTTGGTGTAAAAACTGATGGCTGCTATGTATGACTGAGCTGTTGAGTGTTTGTAACCAGAGAGGGACAAATAAGCTATAAATCTGGTAATGTGAGTGCCTGGTTGGTGCCAAACATTTTGTAATTTTTGGAAGTGACAGAATGTCTCAAAAACGTTAATCCCTACTGCATGTGCTTGCTTAGTTTTGACGGCTATTGAAGAGTTCAACAATGTATTGATGTGGCTTGTGAGAGCAATGTCTGGAATTGGGATGAAATGGGTTGAGGGTGTAGGGCTGCGTTTGGTGCTGCTTCCGGAATACTTCCCACTGTTTACAAGATACAAATTAAGCATTAATGTTTGATTTTCCAGGGATGTGTTGGGCTTTGAATTGTATATTGTGTTTTAAAGCCATCAGTACGAATGACCTGATGAGTACCATTACCCTCGAGGATTTAGCTAACTGTTTGTTGAGTATATGTACGAGAGAAATATTATCAACGTGAAAGATGACCTTTTTGTTTTTTTAAATGTAATCCCCATACTATAAAGGCCAATACAATAGGTACCAGCTCGAGAAATGTTATGTCCCGCAATATTGGGGTGTTTGACCATAAAGGTGGCCCAGAGACGTGAACCCACTGCCCCTGAAAGAAACTGCCACAGCCAAGGTGGCCTGAATCTGCACTATCTGTATACAGTTGTAAGATATCTGGTGTAGCCCATTCACTATCTGGGAAGTAAACAACACCATTAAAGTGGTCTAAAAATTGTAGCCATATAGACATGTCTTGGAGTATAGATTTTGTAATTCTAATATGGTGATGGTTAAGCGTGCCCCATTGTTGCGGATTGGGTTGGGTGCTCGAAAGGAGTGGTTTGATGGACTTGGTGCTGAGAGACCCTGAGGTCGGCACTGAGGGTACTGAGGAAACCCTGAGAGACCATGATCGGCACTGAGGGTACTGAGAAAACCCTGAGAGACACCGAAGTCACTTTTAATAGAAAAACAAACTAAATAATGTATAATGTAAAATAAAATTATGAAAGCTGATGTAATCAATTTTTATAATAATTATTTTGATTTTTTTTTGTTTAAATTTCATATAATAACTCGATCTGAGCTTTAAGTATAAAAAAAAAGAAAGCATGTTCGGGTATGAACCGTATTAAATTGTCTGATAATATTAATGTTTTATTTTCAGAAAAATCGCTTAATTTCTTGTTCTAACTACAACAAAGAATTGTTTTTTTTTTACAATAAACATAAGGGATTTGTTATTGTAAAAAATAAAAAAAAAATAGAACTTCCACTGTACTATTTTTCTTAAACGCTGCATATTACCTTCTACTAAAACTTCTTTTGTATATATCAATTATCAATTTTCTGTTTGCCCATGATCAGAAAACACTTGAACTAACACAGAATATAAAGATATACACACACGAGTTTGCTGCATGTAATGAACAGGTGCCCGAGGCAATATTAAAATATATTACAGTTGTGAAATTGTCGCGAATTGCTTCAGCTGAAAACGTCCGTTGTGTATATCAATATGTAGAAATGTATTCCTTTGATTGTTCATTGTAGAAAAACTAGAATGTATCAAACAATATCAAAGATTTTAACACAACAGATTGTTACATGTAGTGAAACAGGTACCAGAGAAAATGTTTGAACTATTTCACAATTTTGAAATTAACGTAGTTAATTTGTTTTACCTGCATTTAGTTACATGTGAAAAAGACACAAATTTAAAGAAGTGAATTCGCTAAAACCTATTTGTTATATTAGGATTCAAAAAGTAGATTAGCGATGGTGTTACTTTATATTGTATATCAGTATCTCTATTTTAAAAATTAAGATGTGAAATGTCAGTTTGAGAGTTTTTTTTTAAACTGACAGAGTTAAACCAATTTAAAAAAACAACAACAAAAACTTATACCGGTATTTCCAATGATTTTATTAATAAAGATACCGTCGTTTGGTTTGACAAGTAATTAAAGAACATGTCTCGTCTATATCACATAACAGAAAACAAAACTGAATCTTACAGACGAAATAACTACCTACTGCAGGATTGTACATTTGTCAATTTCAGTCAAAGAAAGATGTTTGTGAAGTGCAATAAAAGAGAAAATCTATTGTTAGCAAGTTTTAAACACTGCTACGTACAACCCACCAAACTGTTTGACTTGTTCTTTCAATCGTAATCATTAACAAAGGCTACACATTTCTATAGTTATAGGTACAGTACATTCACGATTTTGAGAAGTTGTATTATTCTCCTCCTCCCCCCTTTTTTTTTTTATTATTTATTTATTTTTTATTATTTTTTGTTGCTTGTCAAGATTTTTTGGATGAGTGTGCCCCCCCCCCCTTCAAAAACGACGTGCCTGCACCCTAGGATCCATGCGAGTAGAAATTCAGGATGTTTTTTTTTCTTTTCAAAATGTTGAACTTCCCGCATTAAGAAATATTTTCCAACCGATTAAATTTTAATATTTCTTGTCATCGGAAATGCTGAGAGAGAGGGATGGGAATTTCGAGGTCTGTGTAAAATTGTATAATTTTAATAAAAGGTCACAGTTAAAGAATTACGTCTGAA
Source organism: Magallana hongkongensis (assembly GCA_016163765.1). NCBI lineage: Eukaryota > Metazoa > Mollusca > Bivalvia > Ostreida > Ostreidae > Magallana > Magallana hongkongensis. The sequence continues at coordinate 66,115,168 of WFKH01003881.1, forward strand.
ACTTTCGTTACCCTTTGTTAATTGACAAGAACAATACTTCATATGAAATAAAAAAAAGGAACAGCGAATTCTTGCTTGAATATTGTAACATATGAACATCTTTAAGTAAAAATAAGGCGCTTCAAAAGAAGAAAATAATTTTTCACTATTTCATTCTTCAAACTCTAAAAATTATGTAATATTTAATTACACAAATTTCATTCTCTCTCTCTCTCTCTCTCTCTCTCTCTCTCTCTCTCTCTCTCTCTCATGTACAAATACTTTAAACGTGTTTAGAACTAATAGAATGCGGTAATATGGCCAGTGTTTAAAATCATGTATTAATTTTTAATTTCGAAAAAAGCCCCTCTCTCTCTCTCTCTCTCTCTCTCTCTCTCTCTCTCTCTCTCTCTCATGTACAAATACTTTATATGTGTTTACAACTACTACAATGCGGTAATATGGCCAGTGTTTAAAATCATGTATTCATTTCTAATTTCAATAAAAAGTTTCTCTCTCTCTCTCTCTCTCTCTCTCTCTCTCTCAATAACACATGCACAAATACTTTATATGTGTTTAGAACTACCAGTATGCGGTAATGTGTCCAGTGTTTAAAATCATGTATTTATTTCTCAATTCGAAAAAAGTACACACATTTCAATGTTCCTTGATCTTTGATTGTCTTGTTTCTGATTCGAAGTCCATGCTAAAAAAAGTAATGTGTATGATAGACGAGGTACTGTCTCCTTCGTGTACAAGTACAGAACACATTCTTTTGTTTGTCTGGGATCAAGAAAAACCTTGGAACTAACAGACAAGCACAGGCTCAGACCATACACGCGACAGTGATCGCGCCAAGGTGTAAAAATTGGCCACCTGTGTATATGTCTTGAACCATCAAAATAAACAGCTTCAAACGGCCGGGAAATACACCGTAAAACAAAAGAGTTTGAGATTTTTATCTTAATAAAAAAGTGATTACGCCTGGGTCTGCACTGAAATTAAAACATATTAAAGTTTATGATTATTTAACAAGGACTACATACATAAAGGGATCGCTCAAAATCGGGATTTAGCGATTGTGTATAGAGGTCAAAAACGGTTTATTTCATATTTTACTCAGGGCTTGAAAATGAAATTCTTTTATTATAATGTTCTGTTTCATTTCCCTTACATACGAAGAGAGAGAGAGAGAGAGAGAGAGAGAGAGAGAGAGAGAGAGAGAGAGCCCATGGAGATTGATAACCTTACATTGTTTCATTGTCTAAGCATTAAAAGAGTTTACCGATCTATGTGTGCACAAGACATGAATTTTTATGTATGTGCAATATTATTCATTGGTTAAAATTACCATGCTCGTGCTTAAATATATTGTCACAATAGGTTATTGTTTTTTTTCCATACTGTACAAGAATATGCTACAGGTATTTGATAAATCAATAATAGATTTACACTTGTTTAAAATTAGAAAATTGGTGGAATCTATGAATACTCATTAATCAAATATGTTTTGTAAGGGCGACAAAAATGATATGAAGATATTTATTTTAAAAACATTACATTTTACGACCGACTTCTATTTCATTTCGGAAGAATACTTTTAATTAAACGTTAATGGCTCATGGTGAATTTTGAATAATAAATTTAGTAAAACATGTGGCCCTCGCTTGTCGCATGTTAAACCAGTATACAATGTTCATGTAAGTACAGGATATATACTTCTTATTTGTGTTTCCGTATTTTCCCTAAACTTAATACAATTTATCAAAGATGCGGTTAAAATGAGCAAGTCTGATCATATGCAATTGCATCAATAAAATAAATTAATACCTATGCATTATGTTACTCATGTTTATATTTAATGAAAATGACACCAATCATTAAATAATAGATATAGTTTTTAATTTTTCGTATCAAGTGCCGACCTCAGGGTCTCTCAGGGTCTCTCAGGGTTTCCTCAGTACCCTCAGTGCCGACCTCAGGGTCTCTCAGGGCTTCCTCAGTACCCTCAGTGTCGACCTCAGGGTCTCTCAGGGCTTCCTCAGTACCCTCAGTGCAAACCTCAGGACCATTAAGGGTTTTCTCACTGCCCTCAGTGAAAACCTCAGAGTCTCTTAGTACCCTCAGTGCCGACCTCAGGGTCTCTCAGAGTTTATCAGTGCCACTCAGGGTTTCCTCGGGTTTTTTTTGATAGTATCAGGGTTTTTTCATTACAGTAGTGGAAGTATAAGACAGTACTTCATGATTCTATGACATGGAGTCAAAAAACAACCACACACAAGATTAGTGTACTGTTTATTAATGCGTTATTTATTACATTTTTAGCTCACCTGAGCTGAAAGCTCAAGTGAGCTTTTCTGATCAAAATTTGTCCGTTGTCTGTCGTCGTTGGCGTTGTCGGCGTTGGCGTCGGCTTTGGCGTTGTAAACTTTTCACATTTTCATCTTCTTCTCCAGAACCACTGGGCAGATTTCAACCAAATTTGGCACAAAGCATAACTGGGTGAAGGGGATACAAGTTTGTTCAAATGAAGGGTCACGCCCTCTTTAATGGGGATATAATTTAGAATTATTAAAAAATTGTAGGTATTTTTCAAAAATCTTCTTCTCAAAAACTATTAGTCCAGAAAAGATGTAACTTTTATGGAAGCATCCTCAGGTAGTGTAGATTCAAGTTTGTTCAAATCATGGTCCCCGGGGGTAGGGTGGGGCCACAATGGGGGGATGAATTTTTACATAGGAATATATAGAGAAAATCTTAAAAAATCTTCTTCTCAAAAACTATAAGGCCAGAAAAGCTCAAATTGGAGTGGAAGCATTCTCAGATAGTGAAGATTCAAGTTTGTTTCAATCATGCTCCCCGGGGTAAGGATGGGGCCCCAATGGGGGGGGGATGAATTTTTACATAGGAATATATAGAGA
>WFKH01003881.1:66122164-66135338 GCA_016163765.1 Magallana hongkongensis
TATATATATATATATATATATATATATATATATATATCATCACTTATTAAAACCAACTAACAAAATATAGAAAAGTTTGTTATTTCTATATATACCAAACATTTCGATTTTAAAGATATAAAATACTAAACTAACACTTAGCATCTTTGATTATTGGAATATTTTATCACCCGATCACCATTTATAATTATAATTTGTATTTTTAACAGGCATGAATAACCCAAGAGGTCTTTTATGACTGTTGAATATATCACTGTAATAAAAGTTAAACATTCTATAAATTAATGTTTGTACACCGACAAATATTCTCTGTTAAAATTTGTCATTGTTAAGGTGAACTTTCTTTAACATCTTTATAATGTCCCTCTGAGAGGTTTGTATTACCAGCTTTCATGCCATCATTTTGATGTTTTTATTTAAATAAAAGTATATAAAGGTACATTTTAATAGACCATACCTCAAATTCAGAACGAGAGAGAGATTTAATGCAAATTTAAATGTTGTATTTATAATCTCTAACAAGATAGAACAATCCACAAAACTTTTTATTTCATCCCTTGAAAGCGCAAAGAAAATTGTTTATTTCTTTTAAATGCATAAAGAAAACCTGAACTGTTTAGAAATGTTCACCATGCAGTTTTGTTCATGTTTATAGAATTCAAAACTAAAATAAATGCAAGAGTGATTGACCAAGGAAAAAAATAACCAAATCAATCCACGTTCATAGTTTATTTATTTCGCATCATTAATTATATTTTCGAAATTTATTTCATAAACACAATTCAAAGTTCATTCTAATTCAATCACAATTCATGTATATAACCATAATTTCACTCTTTGGAAAGTTTATTAAATGATTTAATTCTTTGATTTTTTGGTAGAAAATATTGTAAACATCATATTTCTTTTAATGAAATGTAGCCTCTGTTTGTTCAACTATACAAAAAATGCAATGATCATAAAACAGTCTGCCACGACAGTCATAGAGATTTTGTGATTGAAAATACATTTACTTCATCACATCAAAAATACCTACCTTTCAAAAATTGCATATGTCATTGAAATATTTCTCAAAGCTTAAACTTTTTAAGAAGTCTATATTTCCTCCATGATCCTTGGGCATAACATCAAGAAAAATCATCAAAACAACTCATTTTACAAATCATTAGAGAACCATCTATTATATTTAAACATTCATTTAATTAGATAAAATGTAATTTAATGTAGTTTTACAATTTATTAAAAAAATTCTTAGTTATAAAATCTATTCATGAATATATAAAATGTTTAAGATGTCATAAAAATCGCACGCACACATGTACCCACCTACCACATACACATATGATAGGTACACTGTTGTTAAAAAGGACAGTGTGTTAAAATATATGCATACAATTTGTCTATTGTTTACTTTTTATGATATATATGCAACTTAATTGAGTGCATGCATATGTAATCTAATGAATAATATCAATTGTTATTGAAATAAGTTATATAACAAATGTTACAATATTGTATTTTCTTAATTTTACCTGTGTAGTTCTCAACCACAAAGAGGTTGTCTTTGGTGTCGACACACAACCCCAATGGACGCTCTAAACAACAGTTGTCAATGTAGCGAAGGAACTGTCCGTCCTGATCTAGAATGTGGATACGTTGGTTATCCAAGTCTGTTGTCAGGATCCGACTCTGGCTGTCTGTTGTGATGCCGTATGGATTAAATGATCCCTTGCTAGCGGAGGAAGGACCATTATAGGTAAACCGGAGTTTCCCGGCCTGATTGACAACCACTAATACATGCGCCCTATTGTCTGACACACAGATATCTAAGTTTCTGTTCTCACTGATGTATTTTAGGCCACCAAATGAATAGAGAGGGTTCCCTTTGTCATTGCACTGAATACTTTGTTTCTCTGTGGAACCAGAGTAACGCACAACTTTTGTTTGTTTATTATCATCACTGTCCATGACCACCAGGAGGTCACCAGAGGAGGTGCTGCAGACATTAAAAGGTATCCACCCCCGTAGTTTGATCACTGTCTGAATATTTTGTTTCTTCACGATGTTCACAGTTCTATCAATGTCATCGGTATACACTAAATCTCCGTTCCTTGTTACTGCTATATCCCGCGAATCCTTCCCTGACATGGTTTGGATCGACTTCGCTAGCTCTCCTCGGAAATTGTAGAGTCTCATGATTTTGTCGTAACCACAAGTCCAAATCTCCTTATCACTCAGACAGGACACACTGCGTAATGGATTAAATTTAGAAACCAAGTTTCCATACTCGGTGTTTATCTCTGTGATGATCCGTGGTACATCAATGAGCGGTCTGTATGGGGGAGAGGACTCGGCGCTTGGAGAATCCATTGTGTAGCCATTTTCTTCTGCTATGAGAGATGACGCTGATATAGAACCAAACTGTTGATGAAACTGTTCTTTATTGATTTTCTGAGGGGTAAAACTTGGCAAGAAAACTATAATTTTAGGAGGCAATCTTCTGAATTCAGCAATTCTGGATTTGTAGGCACATACAAGGCTGGCATCATTTGCTTCCAATAATTTCTTCAGATCAGCAATGCTCTGTGTGATTTCAGAAATGGTGCGTGCAATTTCATTTTCCTGTTTATTTAGGACAGCCAGGTGTTTGGAGTCCATTGCATCAACATCTGATTTCAGTTTCTGAATCATGGTTTCTATATCTCTGTGCATGTTTTCTCCATGTTTGTCGATAGCTGATGTCAATTTCTGGGAGTTTTCCTTTAGATCAAACTTCTGAGCAAGAATGACGGATGCAATCTCTTGATATTTGGGATAAATATACTTTCTTAATTCTTGTAAATCGTTTTGAATATTTTGTTTCTTTCTGTCCACTTCTTTACTTATTTCAATAACTTTATGATCTTGGTGTTCTTTAGAGCTTCGACATTTGGCACAAAGAGAAATATCACATACTTCACAGTAGAAATTACATAATTTTGAGGTGTGTTTTAAGCAATTTGTTTTTAAAATCCTCTTTTCAAAAGGCACCATTTTATGTTGTTTTGATGAATCTGAGAGATGTTTCCTTTCACAGTCTTTACACAGATATTTATTACAAACGTCACAATACAATGAGGTCGAGGAGACCGGGGTCTCACAGAGATGACACCGTATTACGTCTTGAAGGCTGCGCTTAGGGTCCATGATCATGCACCTTTTTCATATATTCTAAAAGAAAAACAACCAAAAATGACTATTAGTGAAATGCTTATATATAACTAAAAAAATGTTCTCTGCAAAAAATATACCAGTACATGTAACTCACATAAAAAATGTCAATGCCATTGTTGAAAATCTTTCGAAGTTTTAGAACAAATGTTTACCCATAGGGCCTTAACGATCGCCTTAGTATTACATAACCCTGTAATATATCACAGATAACGATTCAACTATAATATGATACCACAAAAGCCGATGAAGGTAGAGATGTGTTGCATTACAAAACAATCAGGTTGACCAGGATCAGGAAAAGCGATTAAACTGACTGAAGTATTTTTAAAAAAAATCGATTATTTATATAACTTTAAAGTAACCGGTGCACGCACAGGTTGATCAAGAAAGATAAAAAGAATTTGTATAAAGAAGTTTATCAAAGTATTGCCGAAACCAAGCTCTCTTTACAACCCCTTTTCTTCAAATAATTTTCTGTTTAACTTTAAGGCGAAGATTATGGAAGAGAGTGTCCCCTCCCCTTGGTTGGATGATCTTTATCCCAATGGGTAGGTTTGTACGTGTTATGAAATTTTAAATTTTACAAGTTCGCAGAACATTTTTTTTCGACCGCTTTTATTCACAGTTCAACACAATTCTTTAAACTAAAATGTGATTTCATGTGTTTATATACACATTTTCGAAGTATTTAATCTTCAAATAAAACAACCAAAAACAAACTAAACACATTTCATGGGTTTGCATATGCCACTTCAAATATAATTTTTAGAGAGAATTACGTTGTGAAGAAAATGATATCCTGTTTAAGATTATATTTCATTATTTGTAATTAATGACAAAAATAAAAATTCGTTCTATATTATGAATTTGAACCAACCCGATTCTCCAATCCAATGCATATACCTGTATTTAAAGAACCGCTGGTGGGCTGTTCCTAGTCTCCATGTGTTTTATAAAAATTCATTTATTTAAATACATTGAATGACAGCAAAATCCTTTCTAATTTTTTAAAAAGTTTAATATGTGAAGCTAAAACTTAGATTTTTGCAATTACGAAGTTCAAATTTATTCCAGTTCAAATTTGGATCCGATTTGAATAATTAAGTATTATGTTTATGATATCTAAAACAAACGACAGTTCTCTCCAGATTTACTGGTATTAAAGCACAGAAAACAGAGTCAAATGTTTTTTACATACCAGTATGGATGGTTCAGAGGAGTTACTACACTAGCCGATTTATTGAGGCAGTAATGACGTATGCATAAACAAGTTGTGAATGAATGGTTTAGGTTTGCATTGATGAAGCAATTAATAGGTGGGTTTTGTTGTTTATCTAAGCATTCTTAACTTAATATAACAAACGATTGACGAAATAAATGAAAGGGACTGGAATGTAAAGATCATCTGGCACTGTTCCATAAATTATTAAAGATCTTGGTTGTAAATCTTATTAGAATTCAAGCAACAGGCTTATTTAGGGACAAAAGGTGTCCATTGGGAGATGAACTCAGTTTTTTGAGAAAGGAAGGGTTTGTATATTTAATTGCAAACCCTGTTCTTGTATAATGCAGTCCAATACTCTTATGAAAAGCACTATGTTCTTGCTAGATACCTAGGTATAGAGAATAGAGAGCATGGAGGCATGAAGCTTACAATAGCTTACAATAGCATTTAAAAGTTATTTATCCCTACACAAGAGCTATAGAATTACAGCTATTATAACCTGAATCTTAAAAATATGGACTATTAATGGTCGTGGACGACTAGCAAATCATTGCTTATGTTGTTTTTCTCTTATCAAATTGCGCAAGTATTTTTATTTAGTGATCATTAGATATAAGTACTTGTTTCTAATGAAAAAACTATACGCATTGCTTCTGTTTTAGATATTGTCCTCTAGGGATTGTTCTGAAGCATTACAACCTAAGATCAATGTGTATTGACTATTGGCCATAGCCGAGGTAGATACCTTTCTTATTCGATCCTAACAGTGTCGCCAAAGTGCTAAGTTGCACTCCTCCACCAAGCGACTTCAAATAAATTTAAAATATAAAGAGGTTTCATTTTATTTTAACGATATCTTACTTTCTAAAATAAATTATGACTTAACAGCATGAAAACCTGCATTTCAAGGTCGCCTCGCTTTTATTTAATATTTCTTATGTCTCTTTTAGATATCTTAATATTGCGGGGTTATGTGCAGTTGTTACTAACGGTGAGTTATTTAAAGTAAGGTTTGGGGATACAGGGAGATAACTCATATTTGTATTGCGACACTAGTTCCTCTTTATAACATCCCGTAACAACTGTTTTCAGTTATTCATTTCATACTGTTATATAGTTTACCGTTAAAATAGTAATTGGAGAAAAATATTGCCACAAAAATAAAGTTCATGACACATGTTTAAAATAGCTTTTAGAAAACACAAGATTGCATTAATTATATGATATTTTTTATGAAATTGTTAGAAATAAAAAGGTTTTTAATTTTTGTGCTTTCATTTCTAAAAAGTCCAATGTACTGACTTTAGTCGCATTTTATCTGGTTTTAAAATTTCCCTCAGAGATCAACGAAAACAAAAGATAGGATAAACTCAACTTTATTTTAAACACTTTTAGGATAAATAACTCCCGAACTTTTCACATATATGATGTACTTATTTTGGAAAACTGTTAATATCTTCTTGCAAACGGCAGTTTGAAATAATGAACTTTGACCTTTTATAGTTATAAAACGGATGGACAATTTCCTAATCTTAAATTAAGAAATACTATTCTATAGTGAACAGAAAGATATTCATCTTCAATACGGAACTCGCAAACCATAACTTTTGTTTAATTTGATAACAATACTCTAATCAAGCAGTTATTAAAAGGGACGTTGAACACAAATATTTTAACATTTCTCTCTGTAATAACTGCTACCCATTTTTTTATGGTTCAAACAACTACAGACAAAACAGGAAATCAAGAGATCAATCTAGAGATTCAGGTGACCTAAAATATCATGTAATATTTGTAAAATCAGTTTTTAGTACTTTTGACATACTTTAAACGAAACAATTTTATAAAAGAAAACATTAAAATTGAATTGCGTGAGTTATATTGTTAAATGGAGATAGATATAATCCATATGTACACTGTAGCTACCTGTACTTAAACGTACAAAATGTAAATATATTTAATACGAATACAAACCTCCAATCCAATATGGCGACATTTAACTCTTTACTACCTGATTAAAGTCACGTGGTATGTTTTCAAAGACTTCTTAAATAGAAAGTTTTTGAAAGAACCAAAAATAACAAGACGTTCAAAAATGGACTTACAATGCAATATGATTTAATAATGAATGTGACAGTTATCGTTGTTAGATCTAAATAATAAAAAAAAAACAAGCTTAAAAGTTCTGGCACATCTTTGATATATTTGAATGAAACTTTTATGGAGAAATAAACGAAGGAATGCTCTGACTCTTCAAATTGATATGATGAATTAAGGATCTTTGTTGATCGTAGCCAACAACAAAGTGGATGCGTTAAATTCAATACTTACAAAAAGACATTTAAATTTTTTTCACTCCTGTTCCAAAGCTCTTTTTCCACTGCGCCATTCAAAACACATCAATAGAATAATTATAGTTAGCATTACATCAAGAAATAACTTTTTTTTAAATAAAATTTTATTTGGCAAAAAATTTCAAATGAACAGTTGATCAGCCAGGGCAGGTCTCAATAGAGACTTCAAAAAAATCACTTGTGCATTCAAGAACAAATAAGGTTTTTATCAAATATTTATCAATCTTAAAACATAGTTTAAAAAAAGTGCATTTGCTAAATTAAATTTTAATTTTTTAGAATATCCGAAGGAAAACCTTTAAAGGGGCATGGTCACGATTTTGGTCAAATTCCATTTTTCTGTTTTCATTATTTACAATGCTTTAGATATGCATTTCTAATGATCAGATAAAATTTGAGATTCAGTCGTTGAGTTATAAGCAAGATACAGTGCTCACAATTCTTAGTCATGTAAACAAGGCTCGTGCCTTGGGGGTTTTTTTTGATAACATAGGCTCAATATACCATTAAAAAATCTTTTTCAAGCTGATTTGACTATGTTCTTATTCATTTTAAGCATAATAAACAGTTCATAACGTTTAGCACATTTGTTTAAGGTCTAAAACTGTAATTTTCACTACAACATTTAAAATGTAAACAAAAGCTTTGTTTACATAGTACAGAATTGTAAGCTCTGTAATTCGCTGATAACTCAACGAATGGCACTCAAATTTGGTTGCCTATTAATAATGCCTTACTGAAGCATTGTAGAATCAGAAAAATAACTTTTGACCAAAATCGTGACCATGTCCCTTAAAATCAAGTTCTGTTCTTTAAAGCTGAACACCGCTCTTAAATAGGCACTGTCAGCCGTATTTTCTCTTTGATCACCACTATCCATACAACTCCTATATAAACCGAAGACCTCTTTACAGTTTAAAGTATTTCGCTATATAGAGGTCTCACCTGTGTTGACGTACCTCTTGCCTCACCGTGTTACGCGGGCGCGATGAAATTATCAATCGTTTTGCACTTTTTTCAAACTAGGAGAATACAAACATCAAATAAAGAGGTCAATACCTTATTTACAAACAGAAAATGCACATGAAATAAAAATAAGTGCATGAATTCCAAAGAACACGAAAGACATACTTCACGTCTGAACGAGTTTCAGGTTGCACACATGAAACTCGTTCAGACGTGAAGACGTGGTCGGGTGTAACGAAATCGAGGGATTTATATACCGGTACCTTGCCTGGGTGACCGTGCCTATTTGCGAACGGTTTTCAGCTTTAATCGTGAATTTAAATTACTTGTCCGTTTGAACATTACGTTCAGAAGGAAATGAACAATTAATTTTCATAACTCACTAGTTTTATAGTACTGTTACTTAAGCTTCCTAATTTTCAGTGCAGACCAAACTTCTAGATAGTTTGTGTATTACGAAATATTCATCATGTTCTAAAAAACATATTCAAACAATATTTTGATATTTCTATCGATATATTTTGGCATATTTAGCTTATATTTCATAGAAGTTTAGAGAAAATTAACTCAAATTTTGGCCTAAAATTAGCTTATTTCATACTATATCTCAAATTTTTGAGATGTGACCCCTGCTTGTTTTACTTTTAAATGAGACATTAAATGTATGTCTATTTGTATGCAAAGTTTTGGAAAGAAGACATTACTTTAATTTTTTTTTATTTGCGTTATAATTTGATTACTCCAAAATTTTAAAACATCTGTTATTGTGTTCATTATGTCACCAGTAAAGAAAGAATTTTGATACTTTGACTTAGATTTTACTTTTATAGTCACTACATGTGTTCAACTTCATACTGTATTAAAATCATAGCTAAATAATAGTTCAAACTATAAACATGTGTTTGATTTCTTCAAATTATCAATTTCCATGTCAAATTTTAGCAAATATTTCAAGAAAATTATTATTTCTGTTTGGGGCCCTATAATTTCAAAAAATGTCATGTGACATGGGTCACAAACAAAATAAATGAACATTTTAGGTCCCCATCTTTATATCCAAGTGGTTTTCGGGTGATTGACATTACTAACGCGCGTTATTCAATTTGTCTGCTCACCTGACGGCATTTATTAACACGACGACGTCAAAAATAAATCATTCAATGCTATAATAATCCTAGACCAAATATTGAATCCACACAGATAGAATCAACACGAGTCACCATACATTTGATTCATGAATCATTTACTGTATTCAAAATATTCATCTAATAAAATGACAGGTCTCCATATATAGTATTACAATTTTTTAACATGTGTAAATTCCTTAAAATAAAAACAATTTTCATTCATAAAGTCCATGCACATATAAAGTAAAAACCATGAACAATCAATCTGTTGACACCAAATGCAGTAAAAATTGACTACTGTATATAACTGTTTACATGTTTCACACATAATCAGTTCGTTGACAAACAATGCATGTATAAACTCAATTGACATTGTAACACATATATTTAATATATTTATCCAAAGTTTAATTTACATGAGTACGTGATCTAAGAACACATTAAAGTACTACAGTAGTAAAATATATAACATATGTTACATGTATTGTATTTTTTTCACTTTACCTGTTCTGCACTCAGCCACAAAGAGGTTGTCTCTGGTGTCCACACATAAACACCATGGAGCATGTAAATGACAGTTGTCAATGTAGCGGAGGAACTGTCCGTCCTGATACAGGATGTGGATACGGTCGTTTTTATAGGTACCGTCAGCTATCATGATCCGACCCTGGCTGTCTGTTGTGATGCCGCGTGGACTAAATGATCCCCAGGTAGTAGAGGGAGGACCAGTGTAGGTAAACCGGAGTTTCCCGCCATGATTGACCACCACTACTGCACGGGCGTCACTGTCTGACACACAGATATCTAGGTTCCTGTTCTCACTGATGTATTTAATGTAAGGACCAGATGAATAGAGAGGTTGTCCTTTGTCGTCGTACTGAATACTTTGTTTCTCTGTGGAGCCAGAGTAACACATAACTTTTGATTGTTTACCATCATCACTGTCCATGACACCCAGGAGGTCACCAGAGGAAGAACTACAGACACTGTGAGGTTTCCAACCCTGTAGTCTGATCACTGTCTGTTTCTGTGTATTCTTCACTATGTTCACAGTTCTATCAATGTCATCAGTATAAACTAGATCCCCACTCCTTGTCACTGCTATGTCTGTTGGATCGTTCCTTGATTTGGTTTGGACTGACTTCACTAGTTCCCCACGGAGATTGTACAGTCTCAAGATTTTGTACCAACCACACGTCCAAATCTCCTCATCACTCAGACAGGACACACTGCATAGTTAATATTCTCCACACTTGGTGTCTATCTGTGTGATGATCCATGGTACATGAATGAGTGGTGTGCCTGGGGGAGAGGACTCAGAACCGGGAGCTTCCATGGTGTAACCATGTTCTTCTGTTTTGATAGATAACGCTGACAGCGAACCAAACAGTTGATAAAGCTGTTCTTTGTTAATCTTCTGAGGGGTAAAACTTGGTAAGAAAACTGTGAGTTTAGGAGGCTATCTTCTGAATTCAGCATTCCTGGATTTGTAGGCAGAGACATAGCTGACATCATTGAAGTCCAGTAACTCCTTCAGATTAGCAATGCTCTGTGTGATTTCAGAAATGGTGTGTTTAATTTCATCTTCCTGTTTATCTAAGACAGCAAGGTGTTTGGTGTCCATTTCATTGAGATCAGATTTCAGTTTCTGTATGATGGTGTCTATTTCTCTGTGCAAGTCTTCTCCATGTTTGTCGATTTCTGTTGTCAATTTCTCTGAGTTTTCATTCAGAGCAGTTTTCTGGCCTAGGATAATGGATGCAATCTCTTGATATTTAAGATAAATGTTTTTTTCTAGTTCACGTAAATTTTTTTGAATGATTTCTTTCTTGTTGTCCATGGTTTTGGTTATTTCAATAAATTTATGGCCATTGTGTTCTTCAGAGGAAAAACATGTTGTACAAATAGGAATGCCACATTGTTTACAGTAAAGTTCACATAGTTTTGAGGAATGTTTCTGACACTTTGGCGTATATCTCCTCTTTTCAAATGGCAGCACTTTGTGTTCTTTGGATAGATCTGAGAGATGTTCCCCCTCAGAGGCTTCACACAGATATTTGTTACAAATGGCACAGTACATAGGGGGGTCCGTGGCCTCACAGAGACACCGTAACACATCCTGAAGGCTGTACTCAGGGTCCATGGTCATGGCAATTTTGTCATATATTCTGAAAAAAATCCCCAACAAACTTACTATGTATGTGCATTAATACAGGCTCGAGGGCTGATATACAGCGAAGGAGGGCTGATATAGGATGCGATATAATAATTGCCATGTTATGATTTTTATATCATATACTTATAGAAAATATTAAAGAAACAATGAAAAAAGCATCATGTGATGAATGAATATTGTGAACAAATCGCTCCGTGTCTCTATATTCCATCTCTGATAAACTTCCATGACATTTTTCGCCAGCTGTTTGTATACCAAGTTGACGTCAACGTAAGTATTTGACGTCATACTCGGAGATCGGAGTTGAACTGCGCTTACCGAACTCTACGTCGTAATAGCCGATGATTAACGGAAAGGGGTGTGATATAACATCCGACGATTGCCGGAGAGGGGTATGATATGAATCTTATATCACACCCCTAGGGTTTATATCACACGGGTAGGCGAATTTTCTGTTTATATCGCACAGGGTGGAAAAAGGTATATTTTCTATAAGTATACTATATAAGAATATAATGAACATTTGGCATTGTTTCATAAATTGTTATTCTTGCATAGAAAATCTAATCAAGAAGACTAGGTCAATTCATGAAAAAGTCATCTTGAAGGATTGAAGAATTTATATCGATCAGCTTTGGTGAAAAGAGTGGAAAGAAAGTGTGGCCGATTCATGCATTCGATCTCCATAGTTTTTTTTTTTAACTATTAATGACTTTGGGCGACAACGGTCTACCAAGGTTATTACTTAATGATCGCATATATTTAAGAAATAAAGTACGAGTTTTCGTGAATGTTGCAGAATAACCTCCGAGGTCAAGAAATGTTGTTTTGAAATATCAAAGCCGAGGCGTTAGCCAAGGCTTTTATATTTCAAACAACATTTCTCGACCTGCAACATTCACAATAACAAGAACTTTATTTCTATTCTACTAACAGCCCAGTATTTCTACAGATCGTTTCTCCTATAGAGAGACGATCTAGGTGATTTTGACGGCTGTTCCGTGTAACCCCAACGGTTTTGTTATTAAATGTTTACATGTGTATCGATCAAAGGAATCACATGCAGACGACAGAATTTTTCTTTGGATTTTTACTACTCTTCACTTTTTTATAAAATATCTTTGAATCATATTCCTAATATTTTTAGGGCAATTTAATACGATTATTACTACTACACGTTATATATTTTATGTAAAAACACGCAGTGAAAATGTGCTAGGGAGGTCCTAGGAACATCCGCATTGATCTCTTAAAAATAAACATTTGAGGCATTGAAAGGGAAATTGACATGGTTTTAAAACTTTTTACGGTTTGAAGTTGTACTTTCATGATCAGTGCGAGACAAATAGGTATTTCTGATCTGAGAATTTATACTGATGACGTTCGTGGTATATTGGAGAATAATGTCCGCGGCATTTCTTTGATCTCGGCAATAACTGTAGTAGAATTGTTAATGATTTGCACATTATCTTTTCTAGGCAGTTTTATTAATTTTTTCGTATATGATATTCAGTGTTGATAAATGACGTAACAATGCATTGCATGGCAAGAAATGGTTCTCGATGAGAAGTGGTCACACACCATTAGACTTTTTGGACCTTCTAATTGGCCTGTCCCTCTGTTGGCTCAAAAGACGGTTACCCTGGGCCTATTAAACACCCCGTTTACATACAAATTTATCTATGGTTGACACACGACGACGTACAAAAATTAGATAACAATAGATCACCCACAGGTGACCTAAAATATCATGTGATTTTTATGGAATCATTTTACAGCAATATTGACATACCTTTATACAACATTTTAAAGAAAAACATTAGAATTTAATCACTGACATGAATGTCAATGTTGAATATAGATCGACATACAAATGTTAAGTCAATATGATACGAATTACAACAAACCTGTATGCCGAGTCCAACATGGCGACATTTCACATGTTATTATTCCTGGTACCGTTGTCCTGTAGCTACCTGTTTAAATCACGTGACATGTTTAGATAATGCACAGAAAGACAAATAAGGTGTATTTCGAAAGCCAACCCCCCCCCCCCCCGAGAGATACTTTTTACTAGATATATTATAAGTACATGTATTAGCCGCTAAAATAG
>WFKH01003881.1:66145338-66156401 GCA_016163765.1 Magallana hongkongensis
GCCTTTGTTAAAGATTAAGATTAAAAGAACAAATCAAAAACTTGTTAGCATGAAACAGTGTTTTAAACTTGCTAACAATAAATTTTCTCCTACTTTGCACTACACAAACATTTTTCTTAGACTGAAATTGACACACTGACACTCCTGCTATAGGTACAAGTTATTACGCCTGTAAGATTAAGTTTGTTATGTGATATAGAGGAAGCATGTTCTTTAGTTACATGTACTTGTCAAACCAAAGGACGGTATCTTTAAAGCCATTGAAATACCGGTATAATTTTTTTTAATTTTTTTAAATTGGTTTAACTCTGTCAAAAAACACAATTTAGTGAATCAACTTCATTAAATTTGTATTTTTAATACATGTAACTAAATGCATATAAAAGAACTTAACTACATCTTATTTCAGTTAGTGAAATAGTTCAGTATTGTCTCGGGTACCTGTTACACTACATGTAACAACCTGTTGTGTTAAAATCTTTAATATTGTTTGCTACTTTTTAGTTTTTCAACAATGACATTTCTACATATATACACAACAGAGGTTTTCAGTTGAAGCAATTCGCGACAATTTCACAACTGTAATATATTTTCAATATTGCCTCGGGCACCTGTTCATTACATGCAGCAAACTCGCGTGTGTATATCTTGTATATTCTGTGTTAGTTCCAGTTTTTTTCTGATCATGGGAAACCAAAGAATCGCCAATTGATATACACAACCAAAGATTTTATTAGAAGATAATATGCAGCGTTTAAGAAAACAGTACAGTAGAAATTCTATTTTAATTGCCATTGATTAAATTATAATATTATCTTTTTCAATAACAGATTCCTTATGATTATTGTAAAAGAAAACAAATATTTGTTGTCGTTTTAACAAAACAATAAGCGATCTATTTGAAAATAGAACCCTAATATAATCAGGCAATATAATGTTAATACCCGAATATGCTTTCTTTTTCTAACTTAAAGCTTAGAGTTACTAAATTGAAATTTTAATTAGTCAGATTAAAATCAAAATAACTATTGTAAAAATTAATTACGTTAGCTTTTATAATTTTATTTTAATCACATAACTTAGTTCGTTTTTCTATTAAAGTGACCTCAGGGTCTCTCAGGGTTTTCTCAGTACTACCCTCAGTGCCGACCTCAGAGTCTCTCAGGGTTTCCTCAGTACCCTCAGTGCCGACCTCAGGGTCTCTCAGGGTTTCCTCAGTACCCTCAGTGCCGACCTCAGGGTCTCTCAGGGTTTTCTCAGTGCCACTCAGGGTTTCATCAGGTTTTTTTTTGATAGTCTCAGGGTTTTTTCATTACAGTAGTGTATAACTGGAGTAATTTCTAAGCAAATGAGTATGCATACCTAACATGGTAAGTTTTTCTTTACATAAGCATAAGGAATAAAATTTTAGAAATATTCTATAAAGAAATTTTAAGAATATTAGATTCAATCTGTACAGTTTATGTACAGTAATCCTGTTTCAATGTACTGCAGGAGTGGTAAGATTTTATCGATTGATACATAAATATTTGCAAGGGTGGTCAAAAGTTTAAGTTAATGTTCTAATACAAACCTTGATCTAAGCTGAGGCATGATCGGATTGGCTATATATCTAAGTATGCCATCATCTGTTTTTATGTATATATATGTAATTGAAGAAATAAGAATATATCAAAGTATACGATTTCTGCTTATTTAAGAGTGGTCAGAATTCTAAGTTATATTCTGATTAAAACTTTTTCTAAGTTGAGGCATGAGCAAACTGGCTATATCTAAGTAAGCCATCATCTGTTTTATGTATATGTAATTGAAAAAAATAAGAATATATATCAAAAGAAATAAGAAAACATATACAAAGTCTAAGATTTCTAGGTTACTACTTGGATACAAAGGTGTATTGCAGGAGTCAAGTCATGCAAGTTTCAAAGGATGCTTACATGTCTTTCAAATATAAGATACAACCATCCATGAAATGAAACAAATTGTCAATTAGTCCTCAAAGCTAACACTCTGGTAGTTAAGCATGTTTATTAATAAGTATGAAAATTTCACTTCAGATAAACCATGCCTAAGCGGGCATTAGAAGGGCGGTCAACAAAAAGGAGGAGACCGGCAAAAGTACCGAGAAATGATGACTTAGGACTTCAAGCAGAACCAGTGTCTAATGAACCAGTTACTCAAGCAGAACCAGTGTCGAGTGATACTATTAATTACGACTTACTAGCTGCAGCAATTTTAAGACAATCACAAACTATGTCATCAAACCAGACAAATTCGAGTGATGACACCATGGAAATCCTGCAGCCATGTGTTCAAAACCAGAGTGATACCAACGCCCATGTGCATTCAATGGCAAGGCAGCAAACAGCAGCATCCACATCTAGTGACAACCAGCCTCAGCAAAATATTGCAGACTTAGTTAGTGCTTTGTTACAACAAGAAGGTCAAGGTGAGCCAGCAACTGCTAATTTTAAAAATGTTATTGATTTATATGATGGGATTTCTCTTGGGGCTGCAACATCTCATCGATTAAAAGCTAAGATCTGGGCTAATTAATTTATAGATTTAGGTTTGCTGTTGCAGCGTCAGGAGGATCCTATCTCATTAAATATATCAGTAATTGTGCAGTAAGGGTCATCGAAGCCCAAATTGCCAATGTCAATTCAGCAATGAACTGATGCTTTTTTGATTTTTATGGGAATTTTTATTGAAAAATACCAAGAACAGGCTCCCCATCTCCTAAAATACTACTATTTTATCAGAGAAATAAATAAGATGTTAAGGGATAAGGCCTGGAGAATATATGATAAGAATTTTCGTATGTTGAAAGAGACTGTTGAATTACCTTGGCAGAAGCCGGTTGAAGAATTAAGAATCAAGGCTGCTTCAAGCAATTATTAATTTCAGCAGCCCTTTCGAGCAAACAATAAGCCTATTAGATTCTGCTATGCCTTTAACAATGGGGAACAATGCACTCATAACCCCTGCTCATTTGCCCACAGGTGTCAATCATGCTCAGGATCACAAGCAAGAGCCAATTGTAGATTTCGTAAGCAAAAATCATCAAATAAAAACACTGTCACCAAGTTCTCAGCAATCACCCAGCCAACTACCTTCTCCAGTCAACCCAAAAGGTTTAGGTTAATTTTTAGTTGATTATGACAGTGATCAGGCTTTGTACTTGATAAATGGTTTTACTCATGGTTTTAGATTAGGTTGTACTTCTGCTCCTTCACCATGTGTACCTCAAAACCATAAATCCACATTAGATCACCCAGACATTATAGAAGATTATATTAAGACAGGGTTAAACAAAGGCAGAATTGCAGGTCCATTTTCAAACAAACCTTTTGAACATTTTGTGGTATCCCCATTAGGTTTAGTGCCAAAAGGCAGTATAGGCAAATTTAGAGTAATTCATGATCTTTCATTACCTAAAAATCAATCAGTCAATTCCAATATACCAAGAGAAAATTCAGCTGTTCAGTACAATTCGATAGATCAGGTGGTTCAAAAGTTCAAAAGTTTGGGCAAGAATGCTTAATGGCAAAGACTGACATTGAAGATGCTTTCTGTATTATACCTATTCATCCAGCTGATTACTATTTGCTAGGGTTTACCTGGGAAGGTCAATACTATTATGACAAATGTCTCCCTATGGGAGCAAGTAGTAGCTGTCAAATTTTTGAATCATTTAGTTCTGCTCTCCAATGGGTCATGGAAAATGTCTTCAAGGCCTCGGGTATGTCCCATATTTCAGATGATTTTTTCTTTGTGGACCCCAAAATTCGATAACCTGTAGAAACGATCTTGCTAGTTTTTTTATTTCTATATAAAAAAAATAGGAGTGCCAATAAAAATGGAAAAAACTCAGGCACCTACGACCAACATTGTCATTTATGGTATAGAAGTAGATTCAGTGAAAATGGAGTGTCTGCTTCCAGTAGATAAGATCCAAAAAATAAAAAACAAACTTCACTCATTCAAAAGGTGTTAAATGGTCACTTTAAAAGAAATGCAGTCAATCATAGACCTTTTGAATTTTGCTTGCTCTGTGGTTGTCCCAGGTTGAACATTTCTTCGTAGTTTGATCAACCTATCATGTTGTTTGTCTAACCCAAAATTCTACATAAGATTGAATAAAGACTCTAGGGCAGATTTAGAAACTTGGGCTATGTTTATTGACTATTTCAATGGCAAGTCAGTCTTTCTGGACAACGTTTGGGTGTCATCAGACCTTCTGAGTTTATACACAGATGCTTCTAGCTCGATAGGATTTTCAGCTGTGTTAGGGTCTGATTGGTTTGCAAGTGAATGGCCATTTGAATTAGAAGATTATCAAATTTGTATTAAAGAATTGTTTCCAAGTGTCCTTTCATTGGAAATATGGTCATGCCATTTTCAAAATAAAAAGGCATTATTCCTATCAGACAATATGGCTGTTATGGAGGTTATCAATAAAAAACCGTGTCGAGATAAAGCTCTCATGAAATTGTTACGTCGTCTTGTTTTAGTGTCCTTACGTTTTAATATTCATTTTCGTGCAAAGCATATACCTGGGAAGTTGAATGTAACAGCTGACAGATTATCCCGTTTTAAATTTCAGGAAGCTTTTTAAGAAACACCTCATTTACGCAGACAACAAACAAAAATCCCTGTGGATCTTCTTTACATTTGACAAACTCTGCAAAAAGACTTCTACAGGCTTCATTAGCCCCTGCAACAAGAAAAGCATATCTACATTCATGGCATATTTTCCTTGAATGCGTAGGCTCCATATTCTTACCTGTACATTACATTACAATATGTAATTTTATAAGTCATTTATTCGAAATTGGCTATTCACCAAGCTCAATAGCATCCCACATTTCAGCTTTGACATATATTCATAAGATGTTACAATTGCCACATCCTGCTCAGTGTTTCTTAGTACAAAAGCTGCTGAGAGGTTGTTACTAATTAGGTCCATCGGTAAATATCCGTCTTCCAATTACAGGTGAAATTTTGAAAAAAATTGTGAATTCTCTAAACCAAACAGTTTCAACTCGGGCACATTCATTGTTACTTAAGGCTTTGTTTTTGATGGCATTTCATGGGTTTTTCAGGTTAGGGGAATTGGTTACAAAAGCAAAGACTCAGTCAGTTAAGGTCATTCAAAGATCGGATGTCCATTTTGAGTCAGCTCATGGGAGTCTAAAGCAGGTGCAAGTGATTTTGAAAAATTTTAAAAGGTGAAATTTTGAAAAAAATTGTGAATTCTCTAAATCAAACAGTTTCAACTCGGGCACATTCGTTGTTACTTAAGGCTTTGTTTTTGATGGCATTTCATGGGTTTTTCAGGTTAGGGGAATAGGTTATAAAAGCAAAGACTCAGTCAGTTAAGGTCATTCAAAGATCGGATGTCCATTTTGAGACAGCTCATGGAAGCTAAAGCAGGTGCAAGTGGTTTTGAAAATTTTAAAACAGTCAGTTATGGACAGCCAAAGATTATTACATTAGAAGAATAAAGAAACATTAAGTCAGGAACAGTACATGCATTGTTTTACTATTTAAAACATTATCGCCATTCTGGTGGCCCTCTTTTCCAGTTTTTAGATTGGTGTCCGGTGTCTTATTCCTTTGTGGCAAAAAAGCTAAATGAAGTGATCAAAAATATTGGGTTGGGTCCAAAACAATATTAGGGTCACAGCTTCAGAATTGGTGCTCATGCATCTAAGGTTGGTTTCTCAGAAAATGCGATTCAGAATATGGGTAGATGGAAGTCTAATGCTGTTAAACGATACATTCGTTTGGGCTCATTTACTGTTGCATTTGACTAAGAAAAATCATCTTTATCATTCCTGGATATAAGTTGGTTATCAGCAAGATAACATTATATTACTAGTTCAGATGAAGTCTGCTATCTGCTCTGTTGATTGCCTGTGTGTGGTTTTTTATTACAACCCCTTCGAAGTTGTAGGATCATTTGGAGTTCAGATCAAGACTGCACCTATACATATGATATATACAACGTACATTGATAGTAGTTTAGATCAGGTCTGCTACTATGACTGTCATCTTGGAATTAGATCATGGCTGTTACTTTCCCCACTGTTTTCATTGTTTTAGATCAGATATGTTAGTGTACCCCCCCTTTTTTGCATGTAGTTCAGATAAAAGGTCTGCTACCACCCTGTCCTTAGAAAACATAGTTTTGATTTTTAAAATGGTATATTTAGTGTTTGTATTAATAGGGTATGTTGCTGGCCACCTGTCAAAATCAGTTAATCATATTTGATATATATTCTGTTATATCACAAAATGTTACTTAAATTATTGTTATTACATCCCATTATGCCATACTATTAAAATCTTTTCCAAGTTTTACTTACACAAAATGTATAATACAGTTATTTAAGCCTCCAGTTCCATCTATTTCCTTTGGGTGGCGGGAACCCAATATGTATTGGATTTATGGCAGAACTTCGTATATGCCACCTTAATTTTTTACATGTTTATATTAAGGGAGATCACCCTGCCATTGTTACTATTTTTTGTATATATTTTACCTGGTGATCTCAATATTTGTTCAGGTGTTTTTAACTAATTAGGGAGATCCCACAGTATCTGTTACATAAGTCATTTTAATAAGTTTAAGTATTGACTTTGTCAGGGATCTCTTTGTTTGTGATGTTGTTTATTTGTACAAGTTTTTTGATTCGTCATTAATAAATGACATTATTTCGTCAATGACTATTTAGTTATTTTTTAAGGTAAAAAATTAACAAGCTGCAGTTCATAGATGGAGTAAAAGATTTGAGTTTATAAATGGAGTAGGCTTTTTTGGTAATTGTTAAGATCAATGTATGGGCATAAAGAACGTCACAGAATTCTGTTTCCTGCGTCAAAATTCAAACATAATATCAGTATTTCTGTGTATTTGTTGACACCTCTATATATTTCTCAGATAAGTTTGAAAGACAAAGATAAAGTTTTTATATTTATGTTTGTTGCAGGCCCTCCACTACCTACACCTCTCGCTCCGTGGCCAGTGTGAAGCCAATGATCACCACCCCGGTACCCATGCAGCCCAAGGATGCTGGCAGGGGAGAGAACCGAAACCTGCCAATCATCAGCAAAAATAAACCGGGGGTGTCCGTTCATAAAGTTCTCATTACCACAGGTACTTGATAAATAATCAATTAAATAATTTATTCAAATAACCATCTAGGTTTTTCATGAATTATTTTAGATTAAGGAAATGTAAAATTCAGATTGTTAATGGATACCTTGCCTCGCATACCTGCATACAAACTCTACATATTATAGACCCATTTACTGGCTTTGAGGACATTAGCAAGGGATATCCATGGAAAAGGGGATAGTTTCAATGCCTGTTTTTGGTAAACTGTAACTCAACAACACGAATTTGATAAATTTTAATTTTCCAGGGTTGGGGTAGCTCCCACTCTAGATCCAAAAATGTTCAGGACTGAACATCTGTTGGATTATTTTTTCAGATATCATGTTACCTGGTACAGCCATCAGTACATAGTCCATTGCAGGAACCAGCACAAACAAGATTCCCGCTGGACAGTTGATCTTCATCATCAAAACTCCCAAAGGAGTCTACATCCGAACAAACTCAGGCAAGTTCATCGCAGTGCGAGCCAAGTTTCTTCTGTCTGGGTCGACCACAGCTGTTGCTTCTAGCTCCTCTCCTCTTACCTCGGCAACAAACTCATCATCAGGTCAGCCATATAGCTCTTTTATAATTATCAAGAATCATTCACAACTAGTAAATATCACAGTTTAAAGTCACAGGATATGTTAATTTGTGACTATCGATCCTATCAATACAAAATGGCATGAGTTTTTGCATTTTCAATAAACAATTCCTTTTATGGATCAACTAAGCAATTAAGTCCATAAAAATTGGAATCAAACATATATTAATGAAATCACAGTACATTATTTTGTTTTCATTCCCGTGTTATTAATATTCCAGCCCTGACAACTGCAAATTTGCTTGCCTCCTCAGAACAAGCCTCTGATTCTCAGGGCGAATCTCAGTCCAGTTCCTCCTCATCAAAGAACCAGGACGCCAGTGATATCCTTGCCACTCTCTATTGACAGGATGCTCCGAACACGCCCGCAATATCGCGTTCTAACTTCGGCTAGAACAATCCAATAAAACCTGCAATATCTCGGACAGACTCTAGTGCTTCTCTCGCATCGCAGTTTGGAAAGTCGGACATGTTGGGTGACGTCATACAAACTGGAAATGCAAAAGAAGTGGGCAGTGATTCTATGACGGATGAAAAGATGGACAAAGTCAGTGACAAATCTGAAAGCATTAACTCCCAACCTGACCTCCCAGTCAACAGAGAGGAGTTGTTCTACCGAAAAAGTACACTCAACAGAAATCCTTCAAAGACGGAGCTTGGTACCTTTACAACATCACAAATGGACGACATTTCAAATTTGATTAATAACACTTCTAATATATCAAATCAGATGAGTAGTTATTCAAACCCAATGGGCGGAAGTTCAAGTATGTTGAATCATATGGATAGTTATTCAAGTATGTTCAACCAGTTGGGTAGCAATTCAAATATGTCACACCATATGAGTGGCATTTCAAATATATCACACGTGATGGGTGGCAATTCAGATATATCCCATTAGACGGGTGGAAATTAAATATGTCGCATTCGATTGGTGGAAATTCAAAGATTTCGCTCCAGACTGAGGGTGGTCCTGATATATCGAATCAAATGGATGAAAATATGAGGTCCCAGTTGGATTCCAGTTCATGTCCAACCAGATTGGTGATAATTCAAACCACTTAAGCAGTGGTTCAAATTACATGGGAAGAGGTTCAAATATGTCAAACCACATGGGTGTCTCTTCCATGTCATTTCATATGGGAAACAATTCTATCCTGCCGCCATATCCATTGCCTTAAGGAATGGATCCGTCTCATGCCTATTTCAGAACCAGCTGATGTACCCTCAGGGTAGGGGGCTATCCCCCCATGTCTGGGATGGGCTCCATGCCCTTCTCTAGTCCTATCACCAGTACACAAGATGCAGTGAGATCTTCTTCCTCCTCTCTTGCTTCAACAAGTAATAACATGCCCATGCCCTCTATGCCAATGATGGGGTTCCCTTTTGCATCTTACCCCTTCCCTATGCCCCAGCCCTATCTGATGCCAGGAATGGACCCCAACTACATGTCCCAACTCTCCATGCCTGGTCACCAAAGGTATAACATGCACCACGGCATGCATATGCCTGGCTCAGGACCCATAATGCCCCCATAATACCCTGGCTCTAAGGACTACATGAATCAGACCTCCTCAGATTGTCAATCCAATCAAAGCCTGGACATGCGGCATCAAGACAACTCCAACATGTGAAACTGCAATAAGGAACTTGTCCAAATCCAACTCCAGTCAGTTCGTCATACTCATCTTTCAAAGACAATTTGAGTGTCATGGAACAAAGTTCATGTGAAAAAATGGTGTCATGGTTACTGTCACCATGGCAACACTAGACAACAAGTTGCTCCCCTTTGGAGAAGGGTGACTAACAGTTGCAATAGACCGCAGTGATGTGTGTTGGTGTTGTGATGCATGCCATAGTATTAATACATCTTACTGTACCTAGTCTCATTCTAACTTTATTGCCGTGTACTTGTGTACTCTATAGCTGTGTACTTACGTACATGTATGTACATCATTGTCTGAACCTGGTGATATCAATACTATAGACAAACACCTTGCAGTATACCTATATGGAATGGTTGGTTGTCTACAAGATGTCTTACCATCACTTAGTAGTTTGTTCAGTGTAGAATAAAATTAATTCAAATTATCAATTGCATGTCCATGTATCGGCCATGTTACTTATATGTAAGAGTTCATGTATATAACTCTGTAATGTTTTGGTTTGTGATATGTGTGCGTTTCTTGATCTCTTCAACTAGATGAAAGACATGAAATGATTAAAAGTATGCTTTAAAAGAAATATGTTTTTCTCAAAGAACCTCTACTTTCAATTTTTGTTGCATCTTTAAAAAATGTGCTCACTAATTTTTCACAGATTTTTATTCTTATAAAATGCAATTAAAAAAAAACTATTGAAATGAATGAAATTACAACCATGAGTTGGCAATATTTATTTGCATCAATCAAAGAGTATTTTTCTGTGCAACTCAAGTTATAAAGAGGGCAAACATTTGTTTGTTACTTAATGTAGTTAAAGTTTTAAAAGACTACAAAAGGATACAATATCGTAATTTATATTATTGTATTGATAAACATTGTATCTTATAATACCGTATGGAATAAACATATGATTATCAAACATTTTTTAACATGATAAAGTTATACGATATTGTGTCAAAACATGTATATCCAACATCATTAACTATGATTTTCATATAATATGATACTGGTTGACTCATAAAGGTGATGCCTCATAAACATGATGCCTCGACTCTGTTAGCTTGGTAATCTGTGATTACCTATGTTTACAGATTTTTATGTTTGTTTGCATCACTTATGAGAACAAATTAAAAACTGAAATGTTGAAACTACATTTTCTATATCTTAACTAGATACTTTGAAATTAAATGAATTAAATTATGAAACCAACACTTTTAATTTACAAACATTTTGGTTATTGAACGATTTTATCATCATTATTTTTTATCATTATTATCATTTATAAATTGCATTTTTAACAGGCATGCATAGTCCAAGAGTTCTCTCGTGTTGTTCAAAATGTAGCTGTAAAGATGCATGTAACCATGCTTTCACAGGTTTAAAGCATTGTTTGTACGCTCACTAACATTTTTCTCTGTAAAAGTATGTCGTTGTTGAGGTGAACTTATTTCAGCATCTTTATAATGTCCCTCTGAGAGGTTCGTATTATAAACTTTCATGTCATCTTTTTGATATTTTTATTTAAATAATAAAATATGTAAAGGTACAGGTTTTTACTGATTTTTACTCATTTACTTCTGGTCTCTGAGAGAGAGAGAGAGAGAGAGAGAGAGAGAGAGAGAGAGAGAGAGAG
>WFKH01003881.1:66156411-66168065 GCA_016163765.1 Magallana hongkongensis
GAGAGAGAGAGAGAGAGAGAGAGAGAGAGAGAGAGAGAGAGAGAGAGTACAATGTTACATGCTGGCTTTACAATCCCTCTAACAAAGTAGAGCAATATACTTTTAATTTTTTAATCTTAAATATAATTGTGAGAAAAAATAAGGGAGACAATTTTTCCTCCCGAAAAAATTGCGTTGTGCATATACTAGTATAAGATTCATTGCCGGCTCGCAAATTTTTAAAGCATTATGGGACACCTATCGATATTAATGTAGATAAAACTTCATTATATTTAAAATGCTTTCAGCGGTTTAGAATGTTTGAATTTTAGAATATTTCACAAAAATGTATATTCAATGAGATGTTAACTTAATAGAATTCAAGAAAGAGAGAATTAGTTGTGCATGTTCTGATGTCCTGAAGACATTGAAAACATTTATGAACAATTCGTGTATAAGAGATAGACTACTCATAAACCTGGGTTATGTAATTTTTTTTTTTGTATTGATTGTTACCTTCATAGCCAGTATGAAATACCAAAGAATGCATTTTATCATTAATATGTGATATATCTATCTCTAAATCATTTAATCAAATCTTTATTTTTGTCGACCCGAAAATTACACAGAAAAAGCGCTATTTCTCCTGAGTTTGAAGATTGCCATGATAACAACTACTTGGACGTCGGGGTCTCCATGGAGTTCGTGATCTCAAGGAAGCTTTAATTTTGATTGATAAAGAAATAATCCATGCATAGTCAACACAAAGATTGGCTCAGCATTTTGAGAGAAGTTAGGATTGTAAAATTGTAAACAGTTGTCGCACGACTACCAATAGCAGTAGGTCACCCGAGTGACTCAAATGACCTAAACATTTGAGTGTAAGCCCGTAATTATATACCTTTTCTCAGTTGCAAAAATTAATCAGGAATAAGCGCTTCTCAATTTACATTAGAAAATTGCTACTTTATGTTTCGTCTCTTCAAATATGTACCTCTATTTTACTCAGATATCTCTGGTCAGATTATGATAAAAGGTATCTTAGACTTGCGTTGCAATTAGTGCCTAAATTATTAAAATCATATAAAATAAAAAGAGCTAATAAATTAAATCCCTCTATGTCAAAAATTTCAAATGTTTTAGATTGGACCGAAGTCTAAAGACTTTACTTCTTGATTCTGTGACACGAAGTCAAAAATAAGCACACATAAGTGTATTTAATACATATATTTATGCATCATTTATTACATTTTTTAAATTTATGTAATAAACACATATCTTAGTGCATTCTAATTTTATCCTTATTCTTGGATATCACCATATTTACATTCTTTGAAATTAACAGTTCTCTTAAAAAATGTTTTTATCCTCAGAGTTTTAATCTTAACTTTATCCGGTATTCAAATTTTAGTGCATTGTCTTCAAATATAAAATATGTTCTGATCATGAAGCAGTCTGAAAATAAAGCCAAGAAGAAAACTTGATGATTGAAAACAAATTTACCTCATTATACATAAGCTTAACTCCTTATCGCAAATTGCAAAATTCCTT
Source organism: Magallana hongkongensis (assembly GCA_016163765.1). Classification (NCBI taxonomy): domain Eukaryota; kingdom Metazoa; phylum Mollusca; class Bivalvia; order Ostreida; family Ostreidae; genus Magallana; species Magallana hongkongensis. The sequence continues at coordinate 66,157,942 of WFKH01003881.1, forward strand.
TTATGTTTGACTTTAACAAGTCCTTTACTGCTTTATGATCCTAGATCATATATAGAATCAACACATAGAGAATCGACACAATGAAGCCACCATACAGTTTATTTATGGATCATTTATTATATTCAAAATATTCATCTAATGTCTCCTAATATAGTATTACAATTTTTAAAAATCATTTTGGTTAATACATACATGTTAAATACATCCTTTAAAATGATTGCTGTTTTTACTCATAAAGTCCATGCAAAATGTTTGTTTCACATCTAAAGTTAAAACAATGAACAGTTACTTTGTTGAAACCGAATGCATGCAAAAATTCACTTTGAAATTGGTATTGCATATTTATGCACTTATTTTTTACATTATATACGTTACATATACAATCCAACATACCATACATGTATATATTCAATTGACAATGTAACACATGAACACACACACACACACACACACACACACACACACACACACACACACATATTAAATTGTATAAGGGACCAGGCAAAATTTATCACAATGTTGGGACCGGTGCAAATGATGAGTTCACTTAAATGGCCATATTTTTCTTAAACCTCAAGGGAATTGGCAATAAGAGGCATACTTTTTATCAGAATTGCATAAGCTTTCTAATTCTAAGACAAGATATTTTTTCATAGAATGTTAGTGTAAGTTAAAGGTAAGTTAAAGGTAGCAAGGGACAGTTTCGTAGAACAAGAGGGGGTAACTCCCTCTTAAATGAATCTTAAAAGATTTTTTTGTGTAAACAATAAAATATGTTAAAAAATAATACATGTTACTTTTGAGTTCAGAACTGTAACCCATTTAAAAAAGTGTTCGTGCCATGGGTACTTAATACTGAAAAAAGTTTTTGACCCATGTTTTTATTAAATAAAAAAGTCATTGTCCCATGCCTGTTTGTATCGGTCCCATCATTGTGATAAATTTTGCCTGGTCCCTAAATGAGGTACAATGATATCAAACTAAACTAAACTACTTACCCATTGAATGCTGTAATTATTTTTGCTGCAGACGGCGTGTGGTTCTAACCGGTTACCCCCTTCAGAACAATCTGATGGAGAACAGGTGCATGGTGGACTTTGTTCGCCCCAACTACCTCAGCACCAAGACAGAGTTCAGCAACATGTTCGAGCGTCCAATCACCAATGGCCAGTGTCAGGACAGCACGCCCTCCGACGTCAAGCTGATGAGATATCGGGCTCACGTACTTCACAGCTTGCTGGAGGGATTCGTACAGAGGTGAGTACTTACTGTAATAATTGTGGGAATATTTAAGAAATAAATAGCAATATTAAAACGTTCATAGGGGTATGTACTTGGTGGGTCATTTGATTAAGTCCTGAGGAGGCTATTAAAAAAGTTTACACAGAAATGAAGATTTTTGATGTCCTGTGTGAAGAAAATCTCAGTACATTTGCAAAATTAATGTAAATATTTTTTTAAAAAATATTTTATTAGGTTAATTATACATACTTGACAATATCTTTTAAAACTTACATTCATTCAATTATTTTTTATTTGCTGCCAATCTTTTCTGCTTGAGATGGACCCTTTACCTGTATATATTTCTATTTAAATTTTATTATGACAAATTTGCCAAGTTTTAATTGAACAAATAGAGAAAGTTTTATTTACAATTCAAAATATAAATGTTTCAGGTTACCAGATCTTGTTGTAGATATATGTAAAATCATGTATTTAAGTGTGAATTTAGCTGAAAATATATATATATATATATAGATTGCATACTAGATTATAAAATATATCAACACAATTACAGGGTAAATATTCAGACCCACAAACCTATTTACACCTTGTTCCCATGATAAACATATTAAGTAAAAGAAAGAAAGTGCTCTAGATTTATCCTCATTCTGACATTATCTAATGGAACTTCTTTTATAGAATTGTTTGTATCTGCAAGAAACATGAAAACATTATTCACATGATCAACGAACAGAAACATTCTACATCGACTGTATTAAGACTGAATATGCATTGAAGGTATTAAAACGGTATTAAATCTGTAATGGTGATGTTCTTCTTTTCCAGGCGAGGTCACACTGTTCTTCAGCAGGCTCTGCCACCCAAACAGGAGTTCATTTTCTTAGTGCGCATCTCCCCAATCCAGCGAACTTTGTACAGAGAGTTCATGAACTCCCTCCAGATCCAGAACCTGGGGTCATGGGCAAACACCAATCCCCTCAAGGCCTTTGCTGTGTGCTGCAAGGTAGAGCAGCTGAACATGTTAATGCTAGGATGAATGTTTTCATAAATTTTAGTGGACTTTCTGAAACCAAGAGAGAATTTTCTTTTTAAATCATTACAACTATTATTGGCGATTAAAGCAAAGAAGTATCTTTTTAAAACTACATGTGATTGTGTTTTCAGTTGGAATATTAGTTTTATTTAAGCGATCATTGTGGAAAAAGATTTGATTTGAGTTGAACTACCAGACTCAATTTAAATCACAAAGTTTTTCTAAAATAATGCAACGTAATACACAACTCAAGGATCAATTAGTGTATTTACATGTACGTACATTGAGTTGGAGAAGATTTTAAATGATTCTGCCTGCATTATGTTTTCTGTACAGATATGTAACCACCCTGATATATTGTACAACCTAATCCAGAAGAAAAAAGCATCACCGATGACAGCGACCTTGACAATGAGACAGAGAATGGCACGGGAACCAAAAAGAAGAGGTGTATCAGGAAGAAGCCCCAGAAGAGCCCCTAGCCGGTGTACCAGTACTACCCCTCGTATGAACGCGGGCAGGAAATCAGCTACGAATGGGTAATTTACTTCCTCTCCACCCAGTATGGATAATTTACTTCCTCTTTACCTTGAGTTTTGTGTTACATTGTTAGGAATGCTGGCTCTGTCTCTCTTTCAATTTTTCATATGAACAAGAAAATTTTGATGGGTAATTTTATTCCCTTCAACATAGAATTCTATAATCATTATGGTTCTATGTTAGGAATTTGAGCACGGTTGTTTTTGTCTATTTTTTCTGAGAAAAAAGATACAGCCAATTCTGTATTTAGCATGTACATGAAGTGTTCTACATGAAACTAGGTGACCCGTGAATACAGGTTCAATTTTTCCTTTATTCAGCAATCAACTGTCTCGTGCAGAAATCTCACCATCAATTTAAAGCAGCAGAGTGCCTCATAAACCTAACTACAGTGAAATTGTTTCTTGTAATTCGATTGAATGTGATGACACCATTGCGCTACTTTTTAGGTCAGTGACCTACCTAAAGAATATACCAGTGGAATCCTGGAGAGTGGAAAGATAGTCATCTTATTCAAAGTCCTGGAGGAATCTCTGGCCATCGGCGACAAAATTCTGGTCTTCAGGTAGGTATACCAAATAACTGGGTTTTCTGCAGACACATTAAAAGCTTAAGAGGCTAACTGATATTGCCAAGCTTGTAAATTTAAAATATGTGCTTTAAAAGTCTTAGATTTAAGTGAAAAGGAGGAAAAGATTTTATTGACAAATGCATATTTATCAATAAAGGTTTGTTTCCCAGTTCATAAGTCCATCATATTGTCTTGAAAATAAGAGAATTACCTAGTCTAATAGATGATGTAACTCTTTCTTACAGCCAGAGCTTGTTTACTTTGGATCTCCTTGAGGAGTTTCTGTCCAAGCGGAAAGTCCCACGTCCAGACATGAATGAGAACTGGTGCAAAAATCATAGCTACTTAAGTCAGTGCAAAGTTACAAGTGCTTCATTAGGTTTATTTTTTGCAATCCTGAAGAGATTTCAAAATCTGTGATTTACGGTGTATGAACTGTAGGAAACTTTGTCCATATTTCTTCATACACGGACTATGTTATCTGAACCAAGAGTTAAAAGTCTTTAATTTGATATATTTACCGTAAAAAATTGATGATTGTGTTTTACCAGTGAAGGGGAATGTGGTGTTTCATTACAGGATTAGATCTTGCATGGCATATTGAAAAAACCCAGATTTATAAGTTTTATTTTTAATTTAATTAACCACAAACAATCCCAACAGCCCATGATACTGGTATCTTGGCAAGAAATGAATTCTACAATAACATTTTTTTTTCATTAGACATTTCCTAGGTATAAAAAATTGACTGACACAATTAATGATAATTTTTTTTTTACCTTTCCACTTATGGTCTGCTGGATTTGGTTATATCCTAAGACTGGATGGAAGTACATTAGTGCAGTAACGGAAGAAACTGATCAACCAGTTCAACTCTCCCGACAACACCAAAGCATGGCTCTTCCTTCTCTCTACCAGGTAATACATGTACAAGGTTTTATTTTAACTACAGTAAACCAGGTATAATGAAGTAACAGCGACAACCAATTTTGATTCATTATGATTTTGTTATAATACCTGATAAGTTGAAGATACATTTTTAACCATTCTAGAGATATCTAGGAAAGAACATTTTAAGGGCTGACCCTTTATTTCCTTATTTGAGCCATCTAACAAAATTTTAATGACTACACACTAATGATGTAAGCTCATGGGATGAAGGGTATTTATGAAATCCCTTTAAAATTGAGCCACTATGAATATTAATGTTATCACTACTATTTAAAAAAGGGGTTTTATCCACATTTTAGTAATTTATTACATTGTGATGTACAACCATGATATTGGAGTCAATTAAAATTCCTGCAATGTAATACATTTTCTCTCTGACAGAGCTGGGTCACTAGGGGTCAACCTGGTAGGAGCCAATCGTGTCGTCGTCCTTGACGCCTCGTGAAATCCATGCCACGACTGTCAGGCCATTTGTCGGATTTTCCGGTTTGGACAGGTCAAGCCAAGTTACATCTACCGCTTGGTGACTGACAACAGCATGGAGAAGAAGATTTACGATCCCCAGGTGTCCAAACAGGGAATGTTAAGTGAGTGGTTCAATTCGGGTGGCAGATAAGGGGAAGATATTGGGGGTGTATTAAATCTAGGGTTTTTATAAAGAAATCTTTTTCTTTTTACGAAATTAATGTAAAGCAAATGCAGCGGGAGGGGAGATATTGAAGTATGAAATCTAGTGTCATCGTCTTTAAAACCTTTAACCTTTTTTCTCCTTATGTTAGTAACTGTTTAACTGACGGTGTAAATATACTAGGTAGAAGTACCAGTATTTGTGCATGTACTTTCTACTAAATATATTCTTTTATTAGATAGGGCTTAAGAAAGGGAGAATAATAGCGGAAAACAAGATAGGTTAAAAAAAATTAAAATTGGTAGTTAGTTCTGCATTTTCAATGATTGTAAACGTGTGTAATACTCTGATATATATGTGTATACTTAAATGATGCAAGTAACACATAAGCACATGAATTTGTACCTCAAAAAGTGAATTATTTTCAAAATACATATAAATCTCCTTAAATACACTGCCGCAGTTAGCATTGAATTAATGCAAGGCATTCATGTCACGACTATTTCATAATCTAAGTCTTGTGGTTTTGGTTTTAATTTTCATATTTTGTAATTTTTGAAAAGAGAATGATACATTTGCCATTAGTAAATATTTGCATGACCTAAATACAGTAGGTGTATCAATAAACTGTTTTTAATATCTGTTTATCTAGATCGTGTAATTTACGAGATGCCGATTCAAACTCACCTGACAAAGAGGCAGGTGGACATCTACTTCATTACGAGGTCAGTGGAGGCTATTTATAGAGTAGAAGAGAACATCAGAGCTTATTTATTTTATAGAGTTTGTTAAAAGATTGCTTTTAATTAAGAGATGACAATGTAGGTATACAATAAAAAAAATTAGAATTAAAGAGGTCAGTAGCAATATTCATAGAATTAAAGAGGTCAGTAAGGTTATTTATAGAATTAAAGAGATCAGAAGGTTATTTATAGAATTAAAGATGTTAGTAAGGTTATTCATAGAATCAAAATGTCAGATGTATTTACAACATAAGGTTAATAGCTATGTCCAATTTAAACCAAATTGATAGTACATATCAATTTTATATGATTCTTGATTTATGGTTCTACGTGTATCTTAGTATTGCAATGAGTTTGTGAAGAAAATCCCATTTGTTGTTCATTAGAATTTAATTCTTTTTCACAGGACAAAGAACCTGAGTATGTTGACTTCAGTAAGGAAGATTATGAAGACCCCATCATGAACAAATTTCTGCAAACCAAGGGACATTGACTTACGACGGTAAGAATTATTTTCTATTCATGTTAACTGTGTCCCCATAATTTTCTGTTTCATGTGAATTACATCACCATCTTTTCCATGTTGGACTTTTTTAATCAGAAAATAAACTGGCATTTTAGGTAAATTTTGAAACATCAAATAAAGATATACATGTATTTATTGAATTTCATGTCACCTCAAAAAATGATGTCATTTTATGTAAATACATTGTTACAGTTATAATATCACATAGAGATAAAATATTTTGAGCCATAGAGTTTCACATGTATATGTAAAATTTAAATAGACACATTGACAAACTAATGCTGATATTGATATCTTAGGTCTATATATGGTTTGTTGAAACCATCATTACATAAATTTTTCAAGCAAATATCAATCTGATGTAACCAAGTTTTTATTTTCACATTTTTAGTTTTTGCAATTATGTAATTATATTGTAGAAACCCTTTGAACATGAGTCCTTGCTGATAGATTAGGAAGAACTAAGACTGACAAAGTAGGAGAAAAGACTCGCTCAGCAGAGTTACGTAATGGAGAAACGGCTGAATGTCTTTCAAAATATTAGTCAATTTAGAATGTCACGAAATTCTGTTTTCTGCCTCAAAAATCAAACATAATATCAGGAAATCTGTGTATCTGTTGACACCTCTATACATTTCTCAGATTAGTTTGAGAGACAAAGATAAAGTGTTTATCACTTTGTTTATTGCATGCCCTCCACTACCTACACCTCTCGCCCCGTGGCCAGTGTAAAGCCAATTATCACCACCCCAGTACCCATGCAGCCCAATGGTGCTGGCAGGGGAGAGAACAAACCTGCCAATCATCATCAAAAACAAACCCGGGGTGTCCGTTCATAAAGTTCTCACTACCACAGGTACTTAATGAATAATGAATTAAAATAACCACCCAGGTACTTCATGAATAATTTTAGATGAAGGAAGTGTACATTTCAGATTGTTAATGGATACCTTGCCTAGCTTGCATGCCTGCATACAAACTTTACATATTAAAGACCTTCTGTATTTACTTGCTCTGAGGACATAAGCAAGGGCCATGGAAAACTTTGTTTGGGGGGAGATGGGGTGGTTTCAATGCTTATTTTTGGTAACCTGTAACTCAACAACATGAATTTGATTAAATTTTAATTTTCCAGGGGTGATGTAACCACCCACTCTAGATCCAAGAATGTTCAGGACTGAATATCTGTTGGATTATTTTTTCAGATATCATGTTACCTGGTACAGCCACCGGTACACAGTCCACAGCGGGAACCAGCACAAACAATATTCCCGCTGGATCACAGATTTTCATTATCAAAACTTCTAAACAAACTCAGACAAGATCTTCGCAGTGCGAGCCAAATTTCCTCTGTCTGGGTCCTGCTACCTCGGCAACCAACTCTTCCACATCATCAGGTTAGCCATAAAGCGCTTTCAATAAGCATCATTCACAATTTGCTTATTTAAATAGAGCACTTTCATCAAGCATCATTTACAGTTTAAAGTCACAGGATATATTAATTCGTTCCTAATGATCCCATCAACGCAAAATGTTATGAGATTTTGCATTTTTAATTTACATGTTATTTTGAGGGTCAACTCGGATACAAAGTTCACAAAAATTAGTATTCATTAAATATCGATGACACCACAGCACATTAATTTGTTTTCATTCCCGTGTTATTAATATTTCAACCCTGACGACTGCGGATTTACTTGCCTCCTCAGAAGAAGCCTCTGGTTCTCAGGGCGAATCTCAGTCCAGTTCCTCCTCATCCAAGGACCAGGACGCCAGTGATATTCTTGCGTATTTCTATGGACAGGACGCTCTAATCAAGCCTGCAATACCAGCCAGGACAATCTAATCAAACCTGCAATATCTCGGACAGACTCTAGTGCTTCCCTGGCATTGCACTTTGGAAAGTCAGACATGTTGGGTGACATCAGACAAACTGGAAATGCAAAAGAAGTGGGCAGTGATTCTGCGACGGATGAACAGATAGACGTCAGTGACAATTTTGAGAGCATGGACTCCCAACCTGACCTCCCAGTCAGTAAAGAGGAGTTGTTCTACCGAACAAGTACACCCAACAGAAATCCTTAAAAGACAGAGCTTGATACCTTTACATCATCACAAATGGACGATATTTCGAATTTGATTAATTACAGTTCTAATACATCAAACCAGATGAGTAGTGATTCAAATCCGATGGGCGGAAGTTCAAGTATGTCGAATCATATGGATAAACAGGGGGACGGAGAACTCCGGAATGGACATTTTTTAGGCGTTGCGCACCCTTTCCATTCACAGTATCGACCAAAGTTTAATACCAAATAGTGGGGTTTTTTATTCTAAATAAATTTATGGAAAAAAATTGTAACATTTTTAGATAGTTTTTTAGATATTTGAACTTAAAAGTTCCAACCCCATGGTATTTTAGCTTGGAAAAAATACCCCACAGAAAACCTCATGCAAACCTCATCGGGTTTTTCAATAAACCTCATATGGCAAAAAACCCCATGAAATTATATATGGGGGAAAAAAACCCACTATTCCCGAAAAAAATCAGATGGGGTTTTTATCCCAATATTTAATGCTAATGTGGGGTTTTTCCCCCATATTTACTCAAGTAATGACAATGGGGTTTTTTTTTACCCCATAAAATATTAATCTGAAGTGAAGTAATAGAGTCTGCTTAATGTCTGATGTAAGGCACAGTTGAATAGTTGATATACCTTACAAATTATTACTAGGCAATTTACAAATAAAGTTTAATTTACTCATCACATGTATGATGAATCTTTAAAGCTAGTTTTTATATTTATGCTTAAAATTAGCATTTAAAAATCAAGGAAATTATATAACAGCCCAGATGAAAACTAAACTAGCCTAATGTCAATTGTTGGAAAGTACCTGTTCATGTATTCTCAAAACTACTTACTTAATTTCATAAGTTAGCCTAATTAATTGTGACTTTCACATTGCAATGGCAAGAAATGGTATTTATCAAGATTTGGTCAGCTAGAACAGTATCACATGTAGTCTGTAATGTTGCAGTCAAATTTTTTTTCTGGCAATGGAGTTTTAAAACAGTGAAAATATTTCAACAGCAAAACGATTTGGAAAAAATCCTAAAAAAACCCAAAATAAAACTGGGGCAATTAGCCTATTCAATGTCAAACTACAGCATACATATATGGTCTAGGGTTCTGTGTCCGTCAATATGAAGAACTCATGATATTATGAGTATGAACTACGAGAGCAAGTTTTTCACGCAAAAATCTACAATCCCTCATTTCAGATATTAAACATGTTATTTGTAGTTACAGCAAATGAATTCTTTGAAAGTGATGTTTAGTAAACTGATTAACGGTTTCGAAAATTAGATTCTCGGAAAATTATTAACACGAATAACAATTTACAAATGCATGATTCAGTCCAAACACTTACACTGTGACTGTGAGTCAGTGAGAATCTTGTTCAAATGTTGCATCGTGTTTGTTTCAGACTGTTCTTTCCAGACTGATAATAACGTAACAGTAAGCGCTTTTAAGACTATGACAGGTGTTGACTAAAATCAGAACATGCAATTGGGGAAGCTAATACACGATCCTGTCTGTTTTGCAGTTATTTCATTTTTAGCTCATCTGAGCTGGAAGCTCAAGTGAGCTTTTCTGATCACATTTTGTCCGTCGTCCGTCCGTCTGTCTGTCTGTCTGTCTGTCTGTCCGTCCGTCTGTAAATTTTTCACATTTTGAACTTCTTTTCTAAAACCACTTGGCCGATTTCAACCAAATTTGGCACAAAGTATTCTTATGGTATGGTGAATATAAATTGCAGAAATGAAAGACCGATCTTTATTCAAAGTGGAGAAAACCTCGAAAATGTAAAAAAAAAAAGGGGGG
>WFKH01003881.1:66173065-66186683 GCA_016163765.1 Magallana hongkongensis
CTGACATTTGAATGGTTATTTTAGAGGTATGGTCAGAATAATTATTGCAATCCTTTTTGGGGGACCGTAGACAATGTCCTGAGTACAGTTGCTTCTAGCAGTTGCTTAGGGCTTGTGCAGGCTGGCCAGTGAGAAGGTAAAAAAGGTAAAACTTTTAGAAAACAAGTTGACATTTCTTTAATCGAGAGAAAAGACTGTGACAGTGGTATTTAGAAAATTAACATAGATTGTATCTCAATATGCATGTAACTATGTGATAAAATAGTTCTATATTATATAGCTACATGTAGATTGCTGCAGACATTCACCCTTGATTTGATTTGAACATATTTTATTATGCAAATATATATTTACATAAATAAATTAGGCAGCAGGCAATGCCTATGTAAGCCTTCTCCATACAACCCTTATTCTTGAATTATATATCATGAGGTGTAATAAAGAATCAAATACAACTAATAACTGATCAAGAACTTCTAATGCCGGCCAGTAGTCACAAATTTGCATTGGCAGCTCATTTTCCTTGATTGTTAACTAATTGTCAATATAAATATTAATTGGAGCAAATAATTGTTATTTCAATCTTAATATTTAAAAAAATATTAGTACCTTAAATTGATCTGAACTAGTACAACTAAAAAGATTGATAAGAAAATTATATATGTCATTGAATGTATTTTCCTCCTCCTTGACATTTGCATGTATGTTTACTTAATGGATAAAACCATGCATATTCATAATTTGAATTTCATTATCTAATAATCCTGCTGGTATGATTCCATAATATTAAGTTTATAAATCTAAGTGACAAGTATTCAGTTGAATATGAAATTGTATTTTGATTTGATTTCAATCCAAATTCGCCATTAGGTTACTGATTACATGGCATAATAGCATTTAGGAGTGTTTGTTTTATTGCAAAAAGTATGAGTTTAATTATGATCTACAATTTTGTGTGACCCAAATAAAGCTAATCATCTGAGCACCCAATGAATACAAGAGATACATGCAAATCTAGACTTTTGAAATTGTAACTTGTTTAGTTAAATATTATGCATTCTCAATAGGATAACATATTAATGTATCAAGTTACCGAGCTTGATTAAATAATTACATTATGAAAATATCAATAATTTTAAGAAATAACCTCATCACTACAAAATAATGCATTGTATGATAGCATGTATCAAAGACTGGACTGGACATTGTTGTATGAGATTCAATGGGTTTGCATATTTTTCTTTAAAAAACACTCAATTGAGGAAACAATGTAATTTGTTTGCATATCATGATAATTTTTTTTCAGGATGTACAGAATTGAATTAAATTGATTGAGATCAGGATGATATTGATATACATGCATATTAGATGATGTTCATAAATGAAACTTGACATCCATGTAAATATGTATCCAGTATATATAGATACATTGTACATTCAATTAGAGATTAAATAGTCTAAATATTCTAACAATGTAAGATTTTCTATCATTGAAAAATGGACCTAGGTGAAATTAATCTGCAGAATTTGGTGTTTGTACGTATATTTAATGTTTAAATAATTAGAGTATGAAAGTTAAAAAAAATCCACAGACCCTTCCCAAATTAAGGAAAATGCAGCATGTGTGTTTTAATAATTTTACATTTGTCTTTCAATATTGTATTTGATTGAATAATTTAATTAGAATGTAGCCCTAGGTGTTTCAGATGAGAGTGGGCTGGCCTGAGATGAACGAAGGAGACACACTGTGAACCACGCTATTGTTCTTCAAATGCCACAATCAACAGAGCAAAGATATATACGCACGACCCGTGAGAACAGGTGTCCGATCGAGCTGTGCACGTGTAAGCAGGAACGAATTAATGGAAGGGGGGTTGCCATTACACTGGATGTCAACCAACACCCCTTTGTAAAATAAGAATGATGTATATACTTCTATTAAATTAATTGTCGTACACATATAAACGGGGGAAAAGAGAAAGTGACCACCTTCTTCCAATTTTAATTTACTACATGTAAGTCTACACAAATTTTTCCAGTGAGCGTACCATATATCATCATCACCAATTTATTTATCAGGCACATAGCATTTGGGGGCCGGGGGGAGGGGGGGGCCCCCCCCCCCCCCCTACTTTTTCTCGAAGCAAAGATTTTTGTTAAAATTGAATTATCATAGAGTTGCCCCCTTCCCCAACTTTCTTGGGAGTATGTTAAAAATTGAAATAAAAAACATTCAGAGAGAAAATAAAGTTATAGGTACAGACCCCAGACTACGCGCTACCCCCCCCCCCCCCCCACACACAAACACGAATTGGGATTTTCATGATTTTGGGTAGTTTATAATGGACTTCTAGCTTTTGAAATCTCGGGCATAAAAAGGGCGACACATATTATACTTGCAATTATAATCGATATAAAAATATATGCACACTTGGATCTTTTCATAAAACCGTGCATTGTGAACAAATCCAAACGGCTCTGATCAGGAAGCATATCGGTACCGGATCGGGGGTTGGGATTTAAGGCAATGAGTTTGGAAAGTTGATTTGAATTTAAAAATAATTTTTATTGGGTACATGTATGCGCTTGATATTAATCCCAGTATTTATTTAGTTGAACCCCTTCTCCTTTTGGTCGCCCTCCTGTTATAGGGACTTTGATAAGAGCGATAATTGAATGATTAAACGACATGTTATGTTGATCATCTATTTAATGACCTTCGTCGGATTTTTTCTGCAAAGATGTATCACTGTTGACCAGTGCACCCATTTCCTCTAAAAAATTATTCGGCACTCAGAGCCATTATTTAATTTATGTCGTTCTTGGGAGTTGAACTATGTTCAACCTCCCTAGGCTGTCACGCAAACTCAGCGCAAGAATAATTTGCGTGGGGCAAACTACTCATATTTTGTCAAATTTTGTATCTCGGCTTTAAAATAATCCGTATTAATCGATGTTGATAAAAAAGATGAAAAGATGAATATGATGTAAATAATATCAATTTCATGTTTTCTATTAAAACTATTTAAATTTTTATTTAAAATTTGATAGATATATGGAATATAATAAATAGTTGTTTTTGTTTATGTTTTGTAACGAAACGTGCTTTTAAAAGTAGTGCTATTGACGAGACGGACACGGTGGCGCGAAACCGCTTTGCAGTGTACAGAGTATAATGAAAAATAGTTCATTTATACCATTTTTTGTTTATTGATGAAATTTTAATAAATGGATACTTTTAGTATATCAAAACAACTTATATATGAATAACTCACGATTTTCCGTGGGGAAAATCATTAGTTTAACTTTTCGTACACTAAAATATTCATACGCGACAGCGTCATTAAAGTTTGTTTACATCGAAGAGTACATCGAAGAAAATTGCTCGGACGAGAACAGAGTGGATCCTGCCTAAGTCAAGGTAAATGCTGATATAATGTTTTAGTGCATGAATTTTTATTTTAGCAGAAAGCTAGCAATTCCGTTAAATATAGAAATGTATAATTGCAAGCCCGTGTTCGATGTTCACGTGTTTTCGTTTTGTAGTTTAGGTAGAATTATGATTATGTAAAATCTTATTCTGTTTGATATAAGAATTCAATGTTTGAACAAGGGAAGTTTTGAGTGCACTGGATCTCGAAAGTAATTCAAAAATACCCAATTTACCAGTGATTGAGAGGATGTATAAATGATATGACGTTGATGTTTTTGTTGTATTTATTGAATTGTGCAATGCTGTAGTATTTACTATGACTGTACATGATAGTGGTCTGTAAAATCATTGTTCTGCAGGGTGTAAGAGGCAAAGTTTTATGAGCTGGGAGGTTTTTATTACGTGAAATCTAGAAGACGTTGATTTGAGACCCCTTATATACTAGAAATTTTACTCAGTTTTGCTCTTTACAACAAATGCAAGTATGGTTGAACTCTAAAAGGTGAAGTTGATTTTTAATTGTGTAATGTGACGGACTTGTCAATAAAATTAAAACATTAGTTCTATTTACATTTTATTAACATATTTACACATATACACTACAAGAGCAAAACACATCACTTAATATGATGAACTTAAAGATCTGTCCTCCTCTCCCAGGGTTTCTCATCCATAAATCACACATCATATCACTCCCTGGCTAGAGTGAAAATAAGCAATTAAACCAATGATCCCCCTATTCCCACAGGTCTGATAAGACATTAGAGACCCACTAGCTGCACAGACGGATGACATATTAAGTGCCAGCTCGACATTTAACGGTTCATTCAGACTAACAAGATCTCTGATAAACATTAACATAAATTTGCCAATTTATCACAATAGTGAACTTATCAAGAGTTGAAAAACATGGAGATGAAAAAAATGAACATTGATTATTGATATTAAATCGTAGAGTTTAGCATCCTATGGTACATGGAACACACAAGGAGATGAGCATTTTGGAGATGAACTTTCAAAAGGGGGGAATTTAATGAAACTGAAGGACATGGGACTAGAACAATTATTTTTCTGATAAACATTAAAAAAAGGGAAGGGCGTGTTGATATGTGTATGTTCAGTGTATCAATATCATGAGGGAATTTGGTTTTTAAAATTGAAACAAATATGCCAAAGAGATATATATCACCTTCTTGTTCTAATAAAAGGAAGAAACAACAAAAGGGTGTAATTTCTGCTTGCAGTAGCAGTGATTTTGAAAAAAGTGTGTTTGGTAATTTTCACCAAGGTTCGAGTATATTTCCAGAATGGAGTCGAGGAAGGCAGTGTGCTTCAAATGCACTCATCTGTATTTTGTACAAGTATCTCAATTTAAGGGAAGTTGTGGATTGGACTTCAGAGGATATAGATTTCATTTTGAAAAATGGAGATGAGCTGTATCAGCATGTTCGTCAGTATGCTACACATGTATATTTAAATCCGTGTGATCTGCCAAATTATTTTTGTTTTAAAAACACATTGCTACGATGCTGGGTCTCGTCCACATTCTCGGGCAATATTAGTGAATCATTTATGGAAAATAGTCCTTTTTTGTCCCTAGAGTCAGCTATATCTATGTGCTTTATTGAATCGTCTCGAGCAGGTATCTTAATTTGTAAAGAAACAGCTGTATCGATTTTGTATTCTGATCCATACTTTCATGTGTTTGATCCTCATGCAAGGGATACTTCTGGAAAGCCAAACTGTGATGGAAATGCTGTTGTTTTTACTGTTCGTACATTTAATGATATCATTAATTTGATAAGAAAATTGTTTAATTGTCAAGAAAATGTTCAGTTTGATTTGTATCAGATGCAAACAAATACAATAAGTGATAGTAATCACTTTTTAAGACAAAAAAATACTGTATGTCTGTCAAAAAGCAAGACAAATATATTCAGTGGAAATATACGTGATATTTGTGGACATGTTGTGTATTACCAAGATGATAGCTCTATCAATAATGGTCAACATTTAGATAAACATATTCAAGCAGATCCTGCTGTTGAAACTCGGAGTGAGGATGCTATGATTTCAAAGTTTCATAAAAGTGTTCAATCAGGTCCTGATTATGTTTGCAGATGTTGCACCCAAACTTGGTTTAAAAAAGGTGTTCGATCTGCATCAAACATTTCAGAGACTATGCTTCAAAAATGTCAGATAACAAGAGATGATTTAGTTTGCAGGACTTGTTATCAACATCTGAAAGACAACAAAATTCCAGCATGTTCATTAAGAAATTCATTAGGTTTTCCAGAAAAACCGCCAGAGCTTGATTTAACATCTCTAGAGGAACGTTTAGTTGTCCCACGGATACCATTTATGCAGTTGCGAGAAAAACCCAGAGAAGGACAGTTGAGCATAAATGGAAATGTTGTCAATGTTCCTACTGATGTCATGTCGACAGTGAACAAGCTTCCAAGAATGTTGACAGAAGATGAAACCATTGCATTTAAATTTAAACGCAGTTTGAATTTTAAACATTCTGTAGCTTTTGAAAGAATTAGACCTAACAAAGTGCTGAATGCAGCAAAATGGCTAGTTGAGAATAGTGAACTGTTCAGAAATGAAGGTATACAAATCAACAATAATTGGTTAACAAATTATTCAAATGAAGAATCACAGGAAAGAATTTGCTTTGAAGACAGTAGTGAACAAAATGAAACTGCTAGCTTTGAATCTGATGTTGTTGAAAATTGGACAGAAAAAAATATTGATGACAGAGCAACTGGAAACATAGACACTGTTATGCAGCATATAGATTTTAGAGAATTTAGTGAAGTTTTGAATGTGGCACCTGGAGAACCCAGCAGTCCGATAAGTGTATTCAAGGACATCAATTCAGAGTTTCTGGCTTTTCCAACAATATATTGTGGCAAAACTAGACCTGATAACAAAGACAGAGTTATTCCTCTCCACTATAGTACACTATGTAAATGGGAGCTGAGGAATGTGGACAGAAGGTGTGCTACATATATTCCAAATATTTTCTTCAAAATGAAAAAATTGCAAATAAAGCAAATTCAAGACAAAGTTTCCTTAGCTGTCAGAAAATGCAAATTAAAAGGGAAAAAATATTCAGTTGCCCAGATATTGGATTCCACTACAGCTGATTCAATCGTACGTTTGAATGAAGGCTACCATGTTCTGCGAAATCTCAGAGGATCCCCGCCATATTGGGAGAAAGCTAAGAAAGATGTATTTGCCATGATCAGACAATTAGGATTCCAACTTGGTTTTGTTCATTTTCAGCAGCCGAGACCAAGTGGACACCATTGCTGCAAACACTTGGAAGACTAATAAATCATATTGAATATACTGAAGAAGATGTTTTGAAAATGTCATGGGAAGAAAAGTGTAAGCTAATCAAAGCTGACCCTGTTACATGTGCACGCTATTTTGACTACAGGTTTCAAGGATTTTTCCTTGAAATCATGTGCCACTCAACTCACCCTGTTGGAGAAATTGTTGATTTCTTTTACTGAATAGAATTTCAACAAAGAGGTTCACCGCATGTTCACATGCTCCTGTGGATAAAAGATGCTCCAACAGCAGAATCTAATACAGCAGAAGAAATATCTGAATTTGTGGACAAATATGTGATGTGCAGCAAAGAGAATGTTGATCCATATCTCATCAATTATCAAACTCACAGGCATGCTAGAACATGTATGAAAAAAAATAAGCCAATTTGTAGATTTAATTTCCCTATCCCCCCAATGCCTCACAACACAATTCTACATCCACTTGAGAACAAAGATTTCTTACCAGAAGCACATAAAGACTATCAAGCAATTTGCAATTTTCTCGATTCGGCAGAAAACAAAGATGGTAGCTTCACTTTCGAGAAATGAATTTAGAGACCTACATACTTGCAGTAAGGTCATCTCTTAAACAGCAAAAACATTTCCTTAAAAGAAAACCTAATGAATGTAGAGTTAATGCATATAACTGCACTTTGCTTAAAAGTTGGTTAGCAAACATTGACATTCAGAAAATTACTGATCCCTATGCTTGTGGTGCTTACATGGTTTCATATGTTTCTAAAGGGCAGCGAGGTATGTCAAATTTACTTCATCGAGCATGTGAAGAAGCTAGGCTTTCTGATAATGACATTCGGAAACAGGTAAGGAGAATAGGAAACCAGTTTTTGACACACGTAGAAGTAGGTGCTCAAGAGGCTGCATACCTTGTTCTACAAATGCCTTTGCGAAGAACTTCAAGATCATTTCTGTTTATTGATACCAATCCCCCAGAAAACAGAGTTGTTATGATAAAGCCAATGCATGTTTTGGAAGAAATGAAAGATGACAGTACTGATATTGAGTCCAATAACATTGTAAAACTGTACCAACAAAGACCAAAAAATATTGAAAATATTTGCCTTGCAGATTTTGTCTAAAACATTTTCTGTCAAGTACAAAAAGAAGAATGCTGAAACTGTTGTCCAGAATGATCTTGACTTGCCAGAAACGGAATATTTTGAGGACACTTCAGATGACATTATAGATTCTTCAGAGGAGGATGTCCTAAAGCATAGCTATGTTTTTAAGAATGGCACAGAAATTGTACAAAGAAGGAAACAATGTATATTGCGATAGGTTCATTTTGATAAAGAAACAGATTCCGAAAATTACTTCAGAGAACTATTGATGCTTTTTACCCATTGGCGAAATGAAAACAAAGATTTATTGAAAAATTTTGGAACTTATGAAGAGAGTTACATGGCAAGACAAAACCTCATTCAAAGAAAGAGATCTGAGTATGAATACAACCAAGATATTATTCATGAACTTGAACAGGCTTGTCTTCACAATAACATGGATGAAGTGTTTCATTGAAGTTTCACCTGAATGTGAACATCAACAAGAAATTGTTAGAAACATAGGAGAAACTATATCTCAACAATATGGTTGCTTTGATCCTAGTCAAAATGCACCAGTGTATGATGTTGGGTTAGATATTGGTATCTGTAGGAAACAAGTTGAAGATGATATTACACAGTGGGGGGAACTTGAAGATGATGCCTACAGAGATATGATAAGAGGATTAAATGAACAGCAAAAGCAATTCATGTATCATGTTTTGCACAAATTAAAAACTGATTCTGAACCTTTATTCATATTTCTCAGTGGTGGAGCTAGTGTTGGGAAAAGTGTAGTTACAAGAGCTTTATATCAAGCTTTATTAAAGTACTATTCACATAAATTACACAATTCTCCTGACAATTTGCATGTCCTTCTATGTGCTCCTACAGGTAAAGCAGCTCATAATATAAACGGGTCAACAATACACTCAGCATTTTGCCTTCCTGTAGGACAAGGATTCAAGTACAAGCCATTAGATATGCAGCAACTAAGCTCCTTTCGCACTAGGTATATGAATTTGAAAGCTATCTTCATTGATGAAATATCAATGGTTGGTTGTGGTATGTTCAATTTTATAAGCTTAAGGTTGCAAGAAATTACTGGAGTTTGAGCACCTTTTGGAGGAATAAGTGTTACTGCTGTGGGTGACCTTTACCAATTAAAGCCAGTAATGGATAAGTTGATTTTTTCTCAACCAACTGCTGAATATGGGCCCATTGCTGCAAATTTATGGAAAGATAATTTCTCTCTGTTCAAACTGACACAAATTATGAGACAAAAAGATGATAAAAGTTTTGCAGAATTACTTAACAGGTTAAGAGAAGGAAATCATACAGACCAGGACATTGAAGACTTGAAGAAAACTGTAACGTGTGAAAAGCCTGAGTACAAAGGTATACCACATTTATTCACAACCAGGAAAGAAGTTCAACTTTTTAACACCTGTGTGTATAATGCAGCTGAAGAAGATTCCAAAATTACTGTTGATGCTATAGATTGGGTGATAGGGTCAGCAAATCCAGACTTACAAGCAAAAATTTTGATGCGAGTTCCAGATGACAGCTCAAAAACCATGGGGTTAGCTACCAAGTTAAAACTAGACTTGGGTGTACCTACTGAAATTACTAACAAATTGAATATAAGTGTTCAAGATGGTGTGACAAATGGATCCTCATGCATTATAAGACATTTTGAATATCTTGTGGAAGGGTCCACAGAGTTAGTATAATATGGGTTGAATTTGATGAAGATAGAATAGGACAAAAACTGCGAATTGAGTATGCTAGATTTTATCATTCCAATATTAAAAAGAACTGGACCCCCATATTAGAAATAACACGAATTCTCAAGGTTCAGTTCAATGGAATCTATCAGGTGAAGAGAAGGCAATTTTCTTTACAACTTGCTGCAGCTAAAACCATCCACAAAGCTCAGGGATCTACTTTACACAATGCTGTTATTCATTGTGGAACAAGGAAAATGGATCATATACATTATGTTGGTTTAGGTCGGGTTACAAACATGGACAAATTACATATTCTTGACCTTAATGAAAAAAAATATCAGTTTCAATGGCAGTTCTTGAAGAGATGAATCGACTAAGAAATGATGCCAAAGTCAGTATGTGCTATGAATATCTTAAAGATCATGTCAATGCAGCTGCAAAAATACTTTTTCTTAACATTAGATCTCTGCGTCGTCACTTTTCTGATTTGGAACAGGATTTTAATTTGCAATATTCAGATATAATTGCAGTGGCTAAGACACGTTTCACTGATTCTGATAATAGTGATACTTATGCATTGTCTGGTTTTCATTTGCATCGCTTTGACTACCCTTCATGTGGTTTGCAAAGACCAGTCTATGGTTTAGCCTTTTATGTTCGGGAAAGCATCTTAAATTAGAATTTGCAGAAAAAAATGTATGGTACTTCACAGGTTTTCTCAATTGATATTTATTTGGGACAAAAGTGGATTACTTTGATGTGCTTACATTTACCACCAAAAACATCTACTTTGTGTGGTCAAAATATTCTAACGCAACTTCTACGCAGAGATTTGTTGGAAAAACCTCTTGTACTAGTAGGTGATTTCAATATTGATGTTCAGACTACTTCAGGAACATCGTTTCAATTGTTTATGTTTGAAAACTTTGGTCTTAGATATTTGCACACAAGTGTTACAACTGACTATGATTCTATAATTGACCATATGTACACCAATATTCCGCTTTCTGAGATTATTTCTTGGGGCACTCTTGAGACATACTATTCAGACCATAAACCTTTGTTTGTATCATTGAAATGATAAAACTTCATGACTACTACATGCACATCTGACTTTTTAGGTAAGTAACCCCCCCCCCCCCCCGCACCCCATTCACTTTCCTGTCTATTACTTTTAATAAACATTAAAAGGATTTTATTTCCAACACTGTTAGTATTCCTTAAGTTTCTTTTTTGATATTGTGTTTGTACTAATATGATAACTTCATTATTTCAGATGTTTACGATAGGTAAAATGAAAAGCTCAAAACCAAAACCCTACGCCAATCCACTTAAAGTGACCATTTGTAGCATAGGGAGCCCCAGCTCTTACACCACAACAGGAGGACAAAAGAAAGAAAACGTAACTCTTGGTGTTCAGATAAGGACAGTACAGTCAAGGTGGTTTTGTATGACTTACTGAAACTGGGATCTTTAAAAGTCATCCTGTCCAACTATGTGTTTAAATTGGACCCGGAACCTGTGGTTGTTTTGACAAAAGTCAGTAGAGTCATATAAACTTCAGGTTTCAACATTCCAGAACAACTCAGAACTGAAGCAGAACACTTGGCAAACCCACCACCAGCAACAACTGTCAGCTTGAAAAAAGCCAAAGTATCCCCAATAAAGACACTCATATCAGTAAAAGGAAGGGTCACTGCAGTAAGTTAAATTCTTTTTTTAGTTTGGCATCATTTTTAATAATGTAAATCTGTATCCTTAAAAAACCCCTCTTTCTAAATTTTAAGTTTCTGTAATCCTTTTGCCAGGAGAAGCTGGTAAGAACAGTGAAAGTAAAAGGGACAGATGTTGATGTACAGAACATCAGAATAAAAGATGACACAGAGGAAATTAAGATCAGTTTGTGGAGGGAAATGACCTCAACCTGCTCACTTGGCAGCTTCTTGGAATTCACAAACGTGGTGGTTAATCATTATCAAGATGAGATCTCCCTGTCCACCACCTCCAAGACCAAAATACAGGTAATTATTATACCACATATGAACTTCATGCATACATTCCTGTTCATGTATTTCCTGTTCGATATTTACCAAAAAAGTTTTAACTGTACTGTCTTACGTCATTTTCTATATTCATTTCAACAATGAAACACATATATTCTTTTCAATGATAAATCTTTAACAGTCATTAAAAGAGACCTATATAAGGTGACTCAAGAAAATATCTATGTTCATTCTTCATTATGAACCTATTATGACTAATTTATTCAAATCACTAATTTTTCATTTTTTTCTATAAATTTTAACCAATTCCTATGTGTTTTGCATCATTATTGTAAAATTTTGATGCCAACTTGTCTTAATGTTTGTCACTATACATTGAATTACAGTTCTTAAAAACATTTGACTCTATTACAAAATAATGCAAAATACATTGAAGATAATAAATTACAATTAAAAAGGGGTTTGAAAGGTGTGCAAAAATGCATTTGAGTTAAATTATATTGTGCTATGAACAAAAGATCAAGTACATTACACACAACACCTAGTGAATTTGTATCTAAAATTATGAAATTTTATATTTATTGATCTAGAAAAATAAATATAATTATCTTCCTTGTTTGCATCAGATTGCGCATATTACTTGTGAGCTCACACGTTTCTTGATTTGGATTTATGTAATTAGCATTCTCTTTAACCATTCTTCACAAATTTGTTTAATATTTTTTAACAACAAATTTGTGAATTTAATTTGCAGCCATGTGATGCTCCCCCATCAGTGCTAAAAGGAGCAGTCATAGCCTTCGAAAAATGCGAACTGGGATTATCATTGATGGTGGAAGATGAAGACAATTTTCAAACACTTGATATTCCTTTAAACATGGTCAGTGTTGCATTTGAAGTTGATGAGAATGGTGTTGAAGACACATTATCAATTAAAATTCCATTCAATGTTGAAATCGGAACAAGAAATGGAGTTGTTTTTTCATTTGCATTAGCGTAAACTAACTTTGAACAAGTTTTGGTAATATTGTTTTATTATTATCAAACACATCTCTCTCTCTCTTTTTGTTTTACAGTACCATGTGTAGGTTTATTTTTATGAACTGTTAGTGATCACCATTGTAATCATATTTAGGAAAAGTTTTTTTGTTTAATGATTTTGCAGTCTCATATGTATTCAGTACTTTGCTTTATACTGTTAATTAAGACCTGAACTTGGATAAATGTCATGTTTTAATTTCTTTATGGATTTTAAATGCATGTTGTTCATTTTCAAATGTTGAGGAATTTTATTACTTATTTAAACTGCTTGATTTTTAATTTTGTATTAAAAAAAAATGCTCTATTGTGCCATTATTCATTATTCCCCAATATTTGAAAAAAAAACTTCTCACTGGATTTATGATAAAGAATATTTTACTTTTTCACATTCTATAGTTCAGATCTTATAATTAAACACTTCATTGTTACAGACTATGAATTTTATGTATTAAATCATGTGCAATATGACACACCATTCATTATATGTTCTGAAACATTCCCAACAGTTGTTTTTACTCCTGGTTCATTAATTCCTCAAAATTCAAATGCACATTCAGTTTCTTATCCATTATTATTATCTACAATTTTGCAAGACAAATTCTTCATTTCAAAAAAAAAAAATTACTACTCTATAATGTTGCTTTAACTGGACGTACTTAAACAGATTACTGGTATTTTGCCTATAAAACATTCATTTAAAAAATTTAGTAAGTTGTTAATTGTTATTGTCTCATTTATGATTATTTGCCTTCTTATGTGAAAAAAAATCTTTTTTTTTTTAATTTTACATCTGCATTATATATTCATGTATTTCTACATTGATATCTTTAATCCAATTACCAGACTAGTCATATGAAAATTTGTCCTCTTGGATGAATTTTAGTTTTATAATCTTTCATTCTATTACAATGTTTTGATGCACTACTTGTTTGACCGTGTATATATGTTAGTCTTTTTGTTTATATTTCAGCTGTAAAACTACTGCCCCCCTTATTAATTTTCAAGCTTT
>WFKH01003881.1:66218340-66233339 GCA_016163765.1 Magallana hongkongensis
TCATGAGCGCCCCAAAATAGGTTCAGTCGATTTTGCACGTTAGTATTAAATAATATTTTTAATCAATGGACTTATTGTATTCATGTACACTTTAAGACCTTCACTCTACATATAGGAGAAGTTAAGGTGTTCCGAAGATAAGACAGGGGATAGGCCTAAATGGCGTGGGTTTAATTTAAGGTAGCTAGAATAAATAAATAAAGTGTCTTTTTACATGAATTAAAATTTTCTCTTTTTTGTTCTTCATAATATATGATATGTTATATCCATAAAAGTTAATTTACATCCAAAATGAAAAATATTACGGTACGAGGGTTGTTAGAAAAGTTCGCGGACAAGTTCGATTGTGAGCGGACTATTCACATGATCCCAGCAAAACTTTTCGGATTTAATCTTGAAGTATTTTCTAAGAAATATGTAAAGATTTGTTTGTTTTAAATGCACCATTAAAAATATACAGCTTAATTATTTTGATAAGATATGCTTCACGGAGCATGTCAGTTTTTTAATTTTTTATATTTTGTAAACATTTTTCCTTATTAAGAAAATGTACCGTTTAAGTAAATAAAAATAAACTATATTTCATATGACATCACAATAACTTATGAAGGTCATTTTGTGAAAGTTTCAATTAAATTGAAGAATTTCTGACCGTTTTATCGTCGAATTTGGACAAACAACGCTTGAAAAATGAGTCAAAAACGTTGACGTCATTGGACATCTTGGAGCACCGGGCCTTCATTTAATTTTGTGTGCACGCAGGAAAATCTCCGATGGAGACCAAAAGGTTCTTAGATGCTGCTATTTTTATAGGACAAAGGTTTACAATTAGAATCACAGAGGTTTAAAGATTGAAGAACAGATTTTTTTAGCTCTTGCAACACCCCCCACCCCCAAGCCTCCCCATACAGCCCGGATCTTGCACCTACGGATTTCGCTTTTTTTCCTTATCTAAAGTCGAAACTGCGTGAACAGAGATTTTTGGACCTAAATGATCTACGATATGCCACAAAACACAGTTTACAAAAACTTGACAAATAATGGTATGAACGTACATTTTATAAATCGATTAAATGACTTGAAAAGTGTGCGGAACTGAAAGGTGTTTACTTTGAAAAAGAGTAACATGTTTAACTTTCAGTTGTTTGACGTTACCTGACGTCGTGGAAATATGAAATGGTGCTCCGTAAATCTAACTCATGCAAAGTAAAAATCGCTGTATCTTTTGACAGAAATTTCAAATTCATATGATTTTTTGCATATTTATTATTAGAACCGATTTGGTTGGAATTTTCTGATCGCGTCACGATCAATTCTGTCAGCTACGTCAAGCATAAACAATACACGCCGCCGGTGTGAAAACTTTATGATTGGTCAACTCCTTTTCTTAGGCTGAGTTATCAGTACACGCTTATGCAATGCCAGAGGTGAAGGATTTCTCAAACCCAATATGGAGTCATTATCGACTATCCCCTGTGTTTAAATTCTGTACAAAACTCTCTCTTTCTGTGTGTGTGTGTGTGTGTGTGTGTGTGAACGGGCGTTAAACCATAGTCTCATGCTACGGTCCAGAGTACGGCGTTAAACAAAATATAATATTTAAAAGTTGCATGTGCTCCGCGTTCATTTCATGTATATACCGTAAATGTATAATGTACATGTATTACCTACTAACTCACGTCGAAGTGATAGATATGAATTCCTCGATTTCTACACCTTTCGATCGGCAATCGATAGTCAATAAACGAATTGAACGATGATATGAAAGAACGAGACGGAAGTGGAAAGTGCAAGGGGGTTTGTACATGTGCGTCTTCATTTAATAGGCAAGTGTCCGATTCGTTTCTTCTTCTGTTACCCTATCGCTTTCAGTGTAAATATATATAAACTAAAATATTCCCAAACATTTTACCGCAGATTTCATTATTTTACTTGTCTCTGGAACACCGATCACCAGCTCCATACAGTGGCGTGGTTTCACTGGTTTGTTTACATATAAAAATGAAGCTCTTGATCTGCTTTCCGAGTAAGCCTAAAGGTTATCTATTAGAAGAGAGTTTGGGGCAAGTAAAGCGACAATTATTAACAGTAGTAAACTAAACGAAGAATTATCTACATGGATTATTTGCACAAAATGTGGAATGATATGATGTTAATCTTTTCAAAACTAGGGTTATTTCCGTGCGCCGTAAATTGCAAGTTTTTCGTAAGTATCGTAT
Source organism: Magallana hongkongensis (assembly GCA_016163765.1). Classification (NCBI taxonomy): domain Eukaryota; kingdom Metazoa; phylum Mollusca; class Bivalvia; order Ostreida; family Ostreidae; genus Magallana; species Magallana hongkongensis. Next base: position 66,220,560 of record WFKH01003881.1, read on the forward strand.
GCACTGTAACTTTACATTTACTAACCCAAATTTTCCTCGTAGAGGTACAGCTATTTGTACCGTATGTATGTTTTATCACAAGTGTACACTTTCGAAAAATAGCCCAATTTCGACAGTCACGAGTACCCCGCTGAATTTTTCATTCTCTGATAAGTTGTTGTTCTGTCCGTGCATAATTTAGTCTGAACCAGTAGCCAATCAGTGGTAAGCTGAATCCATCAATAAAAAAGTTTGTGGTCAAGTTGCGGGTATTGTTTATGCATGACGTAGCTGATAGAATTGAACGCGACGCGATCGGAAAATTCCAACCAAATCGGTTCTAATAATATTTTCAATTGGTAGTCATTTAATAAAACATACGCCATCCTTCAAAGTACACAGTAATTTTGCCGTAAATCAATTTGTCCGCGAACTTTTCTAAAAACCCTCGTATATACTTCTATTTCAAACTGGCACCATCTAACGTAACGTGACTAAATTATGTAATTACCCTTTCATTAGAATTTAAAAAAAAAAAATTAAAAACTAAATCACATTACTTATATAATAGCATTTTTCATAATAATTCTGGCAATATATTTGGCATCTTCGCTAGCCAAGGGTTTCCGATACACTACTTTCCTCATAAACTATATATATAACTTTATGAGAAGCGATCGTGTATCGGAAACCCCTGACTAGCGAAGATGTATATTTGGATAATTTTATAGGTAGAATTATGTCCCTTTTCTATTAGCAATTTACATGGGAAATACCTACATAGTCGCCTGCGTGCGAACTTTTGTTGCTTTACGCCGTTTTAAAAAAATGATTTTATTGCATCTGTGGAATATTACATTTAGATCAACCCCCGTAGTTACCATTTTTTCCATTCGACAATGTATTTACTGACTCACTTAATTTTACATAAATTAATTTTATAAATCCAAAAGGCCTTTTCACGCGCGAATTTATATGGAGAAGGGGAGTCACTGATCGAGACACCCACTCCCTCTAAAAATCAAATGGTAAAGTTGTACGAAAAAAAAGGTATTAGATTCCCCTGGCAAATAACATAATCCATTGGACCTCCCCCACCGCTCGGTAAAATTGATAGATCAGCGATTGGTATTTTTCTTGTATACAATCTAGCTCTTTGTTTGCAGATTTAGAATTTCTATACTCAGTACCATTTAAGCAGAATATCATTTTTGTGTGGCTCTGTCATTATCACATTCTTATATATATATATATATATATATATATATATATACACAACACACACACACACACACACACATAGCCTTTCAGAAATTACTGGTTTAAGAATAAAAAAGATAGTGTTTACAAAAATATTTCATTAAGTCATTCAGATCAATTTCAGACAAAATATATCTGAAACCAGTTTAGATAGGGTATCAGGTACGTGAGAATGGAAGCATGACATTCTTATGGTATGCGCAAAAGACCTTGTGACCAGATTTCTAGAATGATGTGCATATCCAGAGTTTTTTTTTCCAGGGGGAGGGAGTCTCTGATAGTTTGTATGCGACGGGGGGGGGGGGGGGATGAGTCAACATTTTTTGGGGGGGGGGGGGGGGGGGGGGGGGGGGGGGGGTAATTTTATTAATTATTATATGAATGAGATCCGCGAATGATGTGTGAATTCATTGTGTAAGGTTTCATTATATTACATTTAACCACTATAAAAGTAAACATTGTTTGGATTAGGAAGCTATACTTATTCCTAATTCTTCATCAGTGACGTAGCTGCCATTCCCACCGAAACACCCGAAAGATGAACATCATCTCCCAGTCATTGCATGGGGCGTGTAGATTGAGAGTACATTTGTATATTTAATCAGAATCTTCATCAGTTTCATCTCCCTTGTCTCTGGTATTTGTAATATTTACTAAAAAGGTATCAATGTTTACCGAACAGATAGGTGCACTTTCAGAATTATAAATCATAAAACTCCCGATTTTCTAAAAAGCTAAAAAAAGACCAGAATAGTGAAGGACAAAACCTTTTTTTAAATTTATCAATAAAAAGCACTTGACGTTAACAATTCTTTTTATTTTTCCGTATTTTGATATTAAGTTATTATTATAGTGGGGGAAATTATCTACTATTCCATATAAAGAAATGTATCAATGTTAAATGTCTGTTTTATAATTAAATATATTAATTTACAGATGCATACATTTTCCTAAACTGTCAAATGAGCGCAGCGGTTCTTATAATGTTTGTGATCAAAATAGACCCAATTTGAATCTTTCATTTCCTTTCGATATATAACTTGAACTACACTTATCATGAAAAATAATTTAATAATAATCAGTGAATGCGTCGCACGATAAATCCAATGTATATACGTTTCAATAAAGCTTAAGTTCTATTCTTTAAATGGAATCGCCAGAGTCTGTGAACTTTGCCATTGACCCACCCTCAATCTTTCGCCCGGAACCCACGGGTGAGGGTGGGGAGAGGATTAAGCCCCTGTCTAATTGGCGTACACATCAAAATGCCCTTATATTAAATGCTGCATATCTACAACTTTACTCTCATTAGAGATACATTCCCCTAACCAATTCTGATCACCATAAAAGGAATATCTTTAAACTCCGTGATCTTGTGTTCTCGAGTGCTCTTTACTAATTGTCAACTGATAAAATACGTATACACATAACACCTAAATTGTTTCATGCTGATTGAGTGAATTGAAGAGGATAATTAAAGAAAACAGATGACTTTAAGCACCTTTTTATTATCAAATTTATTATTAAGAAAGTAGTTAACATACAGCATAAAATAATTCTATCAATGGCATTCATAAAAACATCCAAATGTCGTAGTGAAAATTCATTTTCACAATTTTTGAAGGCATTGTTAGCGAAAATCTACACATGGTTTTCAAAAAAGAATTCCCCAACAATTCAATTTACTCAAGACTTAAACACTGGCCTAGAAAAGAAAGAAATGAAAACAATCTCAATGACACAGAATTAGAAATTCTGACGGAGCTAAAGATAAAATTAATGAGAAAGAGCTGACCAATACGCACACTTTATATGTTATAACAATAAACCTACTTCTATGCCCAGTACTATGAACTCAATGTTATCATACAAATAAACACACGCGTTAATAACAATGGATATAACTATTGTATTTCACATTTTTTTTAAATAAAAAGTTAGAAGTGTTCTGACAGAATGACAACGATAATGGCAGATCAAGAAATGTTAAAATACCTAGAAACATCACCAAAAGCTACCTTCTCTGAACAAAACTCAGTCCTCAGGAAAACTGTGTCCATTTAATTCACGCAAACTGGGGACTCTGTCACATATATGGACAAATAGGAAGAACACGTAGGATCATGGGTGACTTAGACAATAGAAGGAGGTGCGTGAATCTGTAATACTTTTATCTTTTCTTCACTAGAAAATGAATTGGAATTTTTCGCCTCACATTGCCAATATAGGCAAGAAAACATGACTAGTTAAATACCCTAACACTGAAGACTGAACAATACACTAAGCATCGGCATAAAGTCCACAATCACCTACGTATGCCTTCATTTCGGCAACTATAAGAAAAAACACATTTTCAAGCATTACCATATTCCATAAAGAGATGAAAGCGGGAAATCAGAAGCCAGAGCACAGAGTTGTCTCCCCTTGCCACCAAAGGCTTATTCTCTACAAGCTGTTAAGTGTGTGAGTTTGTGTGTGGTGTATGCACTTATACATATATATACTATATACAGAAATATAAATATCTAGAAATCCCCCTATCATAAGACAATGAACGCTGTGGCTGGAGTAATGTTCAATAGTCCAAGAACTCTAACTGCTCTTCAATATCTGGGTACACATGATGTTCATTAGGGGTGGATCCAATTATTTCCTCATTCCACTCTTCAAGTTAAGTTCCAAAATTCTGCAAAGGAGATATGTTCACATTTTATTATCAAAGACCAGTTAAGTTTTTTATTTTTTTTAACTTTTTTTTTTTAAATTGTTTAAAATATACCAATAAGCAGATTTGAATTTTGATCTCTACTTTAATTGAAGACATATTTAAAGTCAATAATCATAGGTCAGCAAGGTTTTTGTTTGAAAAAGCACACGAACAATTCAAATGCAAAGACTACCAGTAAATATAATATCTAAGCATTATGCCATATAAAACTCTAATAAACATGCCTCATAAGTAAACGTTTGGTAATCAATTTGCACGGCCATCAAATATCTCATAGAATATTATTTCAGCAGCAAAAAATTAATCAAATAAAAATGTTTTAAGATATTTGAGCTCAAATGATTTAGAATAAGCATGGCAAAACAATAAGAAAAAAACATGAAACAGGATGGCTAATGCAGTTATTGCACTGTCTTAAAAAGTTATTTTCTGTTTCTGTCTTTTATAAACCAAATCAGGAAGCTAAGAGTCCAATCAGCTACACCAAGCAGATTCTGATTTTGTGTAAAATTCTGTTTCAGGACTACATTTTTAGACTGAATACCACGAAATAAAGACGAATACAAAAATCCAGAATACAGTTGACACTAAACCCCAAATGACCAAGTATAACTGTATTCTGCAGATGGAGGACAGATGTATTACATAGGTTCAAAAGGACTCATCATTCCTCTTTTAGGTATAAGGATGCTAGCTTATAGGTGAGAGGGCTCCAGATAATTAAAGAAGGGTACAAGATAAATAATAATCAACCAAAACAATCCAAATTAACAGAAGAAAACATATCATGATAAGGAAACGACTTGTTTTAAAAGTCAACATTGAACCCATTGACTCAATATATTAATTGAAAAACCTTGTGCATATTTTTTTTTCCATGTATAAACTGTAAAAAATAAACAACTCATGAAATTACCAGGCACATCTAGTACACCTCAAAGTGTGAAGTGTTAAGATGTACCCACTCCCCAACGATAGTCCTTCCTACCCAATGATCACTCTAATTACCCATTGTGTACTGCAACACGTATTCCAACACAAACGAAAAAATTCAAACTCTCTTTGTTCAAAACTTCCAGTATGATAACTGAACAGTAAAAACTAAAGGCAAAGTAGAGAGATCATTGTTAGAATTTTATATCTAAACAGAAAACTTCAAAATTTAAATCTACCTGTTAAAAGTGAAACTTAACAATCTGTGTATAAAAGATTTATCTTTTAATTTTCAAAAGTATGTTAAAGGAACCATTTTTTTTTTCTCATGGCCCAAAAGAAAAAAAATTTAACATCATTTCTTCTTTATTTTAAAGTTCATCACTACTTCAGCCATGGAATCTGACACATCTTGATTCCCTGTTCATTGGCATGTGATATTAGGTTTAGGGTTAAAGTCCATGGTACGACAACTATCAACACGAGGATGACAGTCTTAAGTTACAATTATGTAGTTGTTATTCATGAGTAGTTTATTTTCTAATAATGATTTAAGCTCCTTCTCTCAAGTCATTACTAGTGCAGACTAATAAAACTTGATGTGTTCTATCAAATCAATATACTCTTGTAGATGAACAGAAAAAAAGTTAAGCCCGGTGAAATATAACAAACCTATTTCAATAGATATTCTCAATACTTCAAAATATTAGAAATGTTGAAATAATGACCACTGATATGCATACAAAAAATTGTTTGACTATCGGCATATTTAAGTGAACTACATGTATTTACAGTTTTAAAGTAAAATCCTTCCTTTCTATGATCTAATTCTGTTTTTTGATTGCTGATCATGAGTGGAAAATGTTTTTTGTTATCATTAGTAGAAGTACCGGTATTAAGAGTAAGAGGAATATGTGTCCGTTAGATCTATACTAAGTAACAGTATGCTATTTTGATGAAAGAAATATGTTAGAAGCATGCTTATTTGATGAGCTGACCATCCATTTGATATTGAAGTATGGTAAACTGCTATCACAGCGAATGGACTACCTGTTTTCAAATCTGATGGATCAATGGTTTTGTTTCTTTCTACATTTCATCAATGATTGTGTATTTTACAAAAGTAATGCAAGCAATTTTAGTTTCATAAACAATTATAGAATAAGGTTCTATCTCTGATTGTATGTGGAAATTTTGTTACAAGAAATAAATAAATCAGAGTTGTAGTTATAAATCTTGACTTTAAGTAACCAATACATACAACTATTGCAAGACCATGAAGACTTTTAAAGAAGTTGAAATGATTGTAATTTAGAGGAAACCTCAGAACCTTAATGATAGTACCAGTGATGATTTTTAAACCCCTAAGGACATGAACGAAGCATCTACAGTTTCTAATATCATTTTTATATAAACCCCAAAGACCTACCAATTAAAAACATCTATTCATATTCACACATAAACAACTGAAGGTTAACTTTGTTTTACAATGCAGTGACGATCAACTACATTTTTTGTATGAATTCTTCATTTCTTCTCTATTTGACCCTCTGAAGTCCTTATCTATCTTGATATTTTTCAAAGACTTAGGTAAAAACTTCCCACTTTTTGAAACATACCCACTCCCCTATCTCAGATTGTCATTTCATGATGCAATTTACCCTTGTCTTATTCTTAAACTCTAGCATTTTCCCTAAGGATGGATTAATTAATCAAATAATACATATGTAACACTCCATTGTGATAGATAAACAAGATGCAGTTAAATGTTAGCAGATTACAGAAGAAGTCAAAGAGAATGAGTACTATAAATATCTCTATCATCACATGCTTCGAATGGAATATAACCTCCCAAGTTGTTGCCTACTATGGTACAGTTCATCAAAACATTCCACGGGAAGGGGGCGCTATTAATATTATACATATATGTAAGTAACAATTCCAGATGACACTACTGGTCAATCAAAGACTACACCACGTTATGGACACATGCCTAACGTATCAATACCAACAACACAGCCGTACACAAAATTACTATGAAAGAAGCCTAAGCAAGGCAGACAATGCTGCGTTACTGGATGAAATGACAGCACACTGCTATCATCACATCCATACGACTAGAAAGCAGGGGGGATATACAGATTAGACAACAGTGGCCAGCAACATCCAAATTAAGCTGATTCTGAGTCCAGGCTCTGCCCGGTACAGGGACAGAACTCTGCGAGACACAAGCCAGAAACGCATGCCTCACCCACCCTACAGCCTCACCCAGCCTACAGCAGCCTACAGGACTTTTTGCTTCCTGATCCTGGCGATCTGCCCGGGGCCGGGGTGCGATTATTGATTAATCTAACCAAGCCACAAAAAACCTGTAAACAGATAGGCATGTCAAATCAGTGGTGATAAAGTAACGGTAGTCAAGGGAGTCAGGAACTCTGGGAGACCAAGAATGCACCAAACAACAACAGCAATTACACTAGACACCAGATGCATTCACAGAAAATCATTCAGTTCTTTCATTACTTTAATAAAAATGTTGGAGAAAAAATGTAGATCTACATGTATAATTCATACAAAACGAAGCACTGTTGTTGTTTTTGTTTCTGAGAATCTGATGCAGATCAAATTCTCAGGTTACAAGTCAATGAAGGTTCCCATAGCAACTTTGACCCTGACTACCAGTTGATGACCTTTGACTTACAAGATTAATGGGTTTACAGTATCGCACATTTAGACTTTGACTTGGTGTTTTTGGGTCGCCGCTCCGGGTTCTTTTTGTTTATTAATCGTACTAAGTCACAAAATATCTGCAAAAAGAATTCGTGTTATTATGCATGTAAACTTAATTCTGTGTCGATTTCACTTGCCCATGTACAATATACCATAAATCAGTGTTAACTGATTAATAAATTAACATAATGATATGAGTGTTTAACAGAGTTGTACAACAAGTAGCAATGATAGTACATAACAAATTGAAATCAATAAGAAATTTTCCAAACCAATTTTGGTCTTCTTAATATCTTTTATTAATAATAGATGGCATTTAATGAAATCTTACTTCCCTTCTATAATTTACCTTATTCCCAGGCACGTTACCACATTCCTAGGTTACCAAAAGTGTTGACTAACCCAATGCCCAGAAACCTATCTTCAGTCTTTATTGACTACCCTCATTTTAAAAAAAAAATCACTTACCACAATCCAAAACATGAAAACATCAATCTTTAAACCTTTTCCACATATCTATAGTTCTAAATGGTTTGTCAAGGACATCCCCCAAACTATCATCCCCCATCATTAAAACACTCTATTACAGAACACATAGCTGTGTCCAGCACTGCCCTACCTCATTCACATTAATTTTCTTTTTCGCTGAGGTCTCCATGAATTCACAGTTAAAGTGTCGTGCTAGATTCATTCCCTGATCCTTGCCTACAACCCTCTCATCCTCCAGATCACTCTTGTTTCCCACCAGAATCATGGGCACCTGTCAAACAGTGCATAAGACAATGGTTACCAACATCCATTCATTCAAGTACAGAACACTGTATTAGTCTCAAATATAATCAAAGTACAAAAATGGTTGATTGGTCTAAATTCAGGGGGACTTGTCAACAGTGGGGACATTTTATAACATAATCTAGTATAAAACACTGCATAAGCCACAGCTGTTATCAAAGTACTGAAATTTCAGATTGTCCAAAAATAGGCACCCATCAACGTAGAAAATACAGAGTATAAAACCTAGTATATGACACATGATCACAACTATGATCAGACTTAGATTATAACAACATGGTACTGACATGCCTGATTAGTGTTGATTTTTTAAAGATTACACCATGCCTACCATAGGCATCAAACTGCCTCATTATACATGTATTTTTGGTTGCTATTCGATCACTATGGCTTACATGTCAGATCTTATAAAATAAACAATTCTCAAAAGCATAAGTCAAGAAGATCACACATAAAAGTCATTCACATCTAAGTTTATCACCATCAAATATTTAAAGTTAATAATTATTTTCAGGCAGCTAGCCACATTGTTCCCATTTCCGTCGATTAATCACAAAAGGAGGTACATGTTATGATGTATGACTTTTAAATGAACCTTCATAAAATTTTATGCTACAACAAAAACTGACCAAACCTAGACTGTAAAACAACCCCTTAATACACAATTATATACATATGTTTTTGTAGTAATTACTATAAGGGGCCAAGCCATTCAATACATATTTCTCAATGTGGCGAAAAATGCCGTTATCCTGTTTGACCCTTACATCATCTGTGTCCTTGACACGTAATATCTGTTCCCGTAGATCCTGGAGGTCGTTGAATGTGGACTGGGCTGTGATGGAGTAGACAAGGAGGAATCCCTGGCCATTCTTCATGTACAGGTCTCTCATTGCTGTGAATTGCTCCTGTAAGAAACAATATCAGTGTGGTCAATAATGAAATTAATATGTACAAGATACATACAAATATACAGTCATGTATTTAGTTTTTTTGTGAATTGCTCCTGTAAGAGACAATGCCAGTATTGTAAATATCATATTGAAAGTGTACACGACACATATATACATGTACAAAGTTTACTAAAGACCTTTCTGTCAGAGTAAATGTGAAAGTAAAAACTTGTTTAAAGTAAACTGCTGATTTCATTAACTTTGTCAAGCTGGTTCAAAATTAACTTTTTGATTAAACCACTAGCTCATACAGACTAACAACTTTTCACTAGTCTCTAGTGATGGGACGATCCACCAATGCACCGGTGCATCACGGTATTAACTTTGACGATATATGGAACGATATACTTACAACAATACCTGAGTGAACCTTTTTTTTTTTAATTTTCCAAAAGTATCCGGGCTCCATATATCGACTATTTTAGTCTGCACGTCTAATTTGAAGGTACATGTACAAAGATAGTGGAAGACTACATAAAATTGTCAAAACTGTTATGAAGCTAATCTGGAGTGTGGGATTACCTGTTTATGACAAAAATAGTACACAAGACTAAAGTAATTTGTAAATTGTGCAATGCTAATTTTAAATATAAGGAAATCACTTTGGACCTGCGGTAATATAGTGACAAATTGAATAAATTTTACACCTTTTTCATGTTTTCATTTAGTTGCAATGTATCATGATATGTATCGTATCGCATCTCATGTATCGTGATTTATACTGAATCGGCTAAGTACACCATCGTGTCAGCCCTACTAGTCTCAGACTAACAACTTTTCACTGGTCTCAAACTTCAGGTGATACTTCACCCTGTTGGATGCCATCCACATTTCCTATCTTACCGTTCCCGCTGTATCCAGGATTTCCAGCATGCATTGCTGCCCATCCACCTCCACTTGCTATAAATAGAATCCATTTCATAGTTATCAATATAAAATCACCAGTGAGGCAAACTCAAGTCAAGTATCTATAGGATATCAATATTTCAGCAGCAGAATTAACTTCATCTGTAAGTTACTAAGTTACTTTAATCATTGTTCAAAGACTCTTTTAACACACTATAGTCTGTATCTTTATAAAATTAAACAGATTTAGATATATTCATGTAAATGAACTTTTCTCTAAATGTTTGAGATACCAACCTTTCTATAGCTGTCCTCTATGGTAGGATCATACTTCTCTACAAATATGTTCTGTACAAACTGCACAGTCTGTAAAAAAACAATGAATAAAAAGTCATTAAGTATGTGTGCATCTAAGCACTTAGTTAGTAACCATACATAACTAAAAAAAAAACCAGACATCCAGAAATTTCTTATAAAATTTCTATTACTTAAAATATTCAGGTATCTCTATCAAAGTTGCTAGTTTTGACCAGTTATCACAATTCTGTGCTGAAATAACTGCATTCTTTTGTAACTGAATCTTAGTTCTTATTTTTTGTTGGAAGGTCGGGTGGAGTTGTTCAGACACCACTTACAGTGAAAAGACCTCCGTGTTTAGTCTCGGTACACCTGTACTTACCAAGGCACTCTTGCCGACACCACCACTACCTAGTACAACCAGCTTGTACTCCCGCATCTTAAACTGGGACCTGTTAATTAACAACAACACAACAGTCAAATACATTTCAGTCATAGTTTCTTTTACCGTATATGGTGATTCTGGGACTTTAAAATACATACAGACCAACATACTAACAGAGCATAGAAGATGCTAGTTTTGTGATCTTCTAGAACCATTTTAACAAGACCTTGGACTTTCGGTAGGATGTAACTATCTTTTTCTTGCGTCAAAACAAGTTAAAAATGACGCTGGTTTCAAGTGAAATATACATAGATTGCATAGTCTTAGCTCGAAAGCCAGACAATCTTGTTGATTTCAAAGAGCCATTGCTGAGTGGCCAGCAATGAAATAAACAGGCCTACATCACATGCTGTTTGACACAACTACCCAAAGTCCAAGCTCTTGTTAAAATGGTTCTAATTGACTATCTGATCGCTGTATTATACGTTAATTGCTGGGAAGTATGATTACAAGTCAAGATATAAACAAAAACAGAAAAAAAGTTCAACTGCAGGAAAAATAAACCTGAATGATCACCTGTTACAGGTAGAGAAACTCATTAGAACTAATCCCTTTACTGAACATTCTCAGTATAATTATCATCTTAGACAGAAGAAAGTATACCTATGTACTTATACATATACTAGTACTATTAAAATTACTAGTACAGTTAACTGTGTCTACAAACGACATACAGGGTTTAGCAAGAGCAAATAGCCAATCTTTCTACATATTATTCACTGAAAAAAACCTTTTTAAGGAGAGAACCTTCAAATGAAAGAAAAAAGCCTGAAGAGCTTTTATTTGTTTTTCAGGTAATGACAAACAGGAATTTAATAGTTTCGCACCCTCAGGACAAAAAACACATCAAACTGATCAGTGTAAATATCTACCAGGGGAAGTGTCAGAAATCAGGTTAAAATGTATTTTAAACAAATATGAGAGAGAGAGGAGAGAGAGAGAGAGAGAGAGAGAGAGAGAGAGAGCACAATAATGTGTGCCCTAATCCTTCTAAATAAGACCAGGAAAAGTACCATTCCCTATCTCAAGTTTATTTTCCCACCTTTTTCTATGTTTTTTTTAATAATTATAAAATACATCCCTATCAGTGAAAACCAATGTCAATTCAAAATTATACATAAGGAAAAAAGCCCAAGATTTCTAAAATGTTCATTGACACAGGCCTTCTATTTAACCAAAAGAAATTGATAAAGGTGAAAACACATTTTCAGTCATTTTTACAGGTATTTACAATGCTAAAATCTGACATTTTTTCATAATGACCATGCAGATACATTCAAGCTGTTTTCAAAACAAAATTCCCAAATGACTTTTTAATTTTTTTTGTTTTGTTTGCATGGAGCATTTTCAAAACAGAAATCTTGAACTTTTTTCAGACAGAGTTAAAAAAAAACCCTAGACTGAGCTAAAATGGTGATAATGTTAGTGTTTCATTCTCTGGATGTCATCTTTCTTAGAACTAGAACATCAGGGTTTTCTTAATACAGGAAGATAAATACATGTCAGTGGCGTCGGAAGCAAATTGAAAGTGGGGGAGCTAGACTAATCATCAGAAAAATCTTCACTCCCAAAAAAAAAATATTCCCAAAATCATGAAATTCCTTATCCGTTTTGGGGGGGAGGTAGTATACCTATGACTGCGATTTTCAATATCACTATTAATATTTCTTTATTTTCATTTCAATTCCTTACATTCTACCGAAAATGTAGGGGACGGGGGCAGCAGCTTCCTGATACTTCAATTTTTTATATGTCAATTTAACAATTATTATTTTTGGTTTGCTGCAAGAAAAAGTGGGGGGGGGGGGGGGGGGGGC
>WFKH01003881.1:66249185-66264203 GCA_016163765.1 Magallana hongkongensis
GCCCCCCCCCCCCCCCCCCCCACTTTTTCTTGCAGCAAACCAAAAATAATAATTGTTAAATTGACATATAAAAAATTGAAGTATCAGGAAGCTGCTGCCCCCGTCCCCTACATTTTCGGTAGAATGTAAGGAATTGAAATGAAAATAAAGAAATATTAATAGTGATATTGAAAATCGCAGTCATAGGTATACTACCTCCCCCCCAAAACGGATAAGGAATTTCATGATTTTGGGAATATTTTTTTTTTGGGAGTGAAGATTTTTCTGATGATTAGTCTAGCTCCCCCACTTTCAATTTGCTTCCGACGCCACTGACATGTATTTATCTTCCTGTATTAAGAAAACCCTGATGTTCTAGTTCTAAGAAAGATGACATCCAGAGAATGAAACACTAACATTATCACCATTTTAGCTCAGTCTAGGGTTTTTTTTAACTCTGTCTGAAAAAAGTTCAAGATTTCTGTTTTGAAAATGCTGCATGCAAACAAAAAAAATAAAAAATAAAAAAGTCATTTGGGAATTTTGTTTTGAAAACAGCTTGAATGTATCTGCATGGTCATTATGAAAAAATGTCAGATTTTAGCATTGTAAATACCTGTAAAAATGACTGAAAATGTGTTTTCACCTTTATCAATTTCTTTTGGTTAAATAGAAGGCCTGTGTCAATGAACATTTTAGAAATCTTGGGCTTTTTTCCTTATGTATAATTTTGAATTGACATTGGTTTTCACTGATAGGGATGTATTTTATAATTATTAAAAAAACCATAGAAAAAGGTGGGAAAATAAACTTGAGATAGGGAATGGTACTTTTCCTGGTCTTATTTAGAAGGATTAGGGCACACATTATTGTGCTCTCTCTCTCTCTCTCTCTCTCTCTCTCTCTCTCCTCTCTCTCTCATATTTGTTTAAAATACATTTTAACCTGATTTCTGACACTTCCCCTGGTAGATATTTACACTGATCAGTTTGATGTGTTTTTTGTCCTGAGGGTGCAAAACTATTAAATTCCTGTTTGTCATTACCTGAAAAACAAATAAAAGCTCTTCAGGCTTTTTTCTTTCATTTGAAGGTTCTCTCCTTAAAAAGGTTTTTTTCAGTGAATAATATGTAGAAAGATTGGCTATTTGCTATTGCTAAACCCTGTATGTCGTTTGTAGCCACAGTTAACTGTACTAGTAATTTTAATAGTACTAGTATAGGTATTGGTACATAGGTATACTTTCTTCTGTCTAAGATGATAATTATACTGAGAATGTTCAGTAAAGGGATTAGTTCTAATGAGTTTCTTTACCTGTAACAGGTGATCATTCAGGTTTATTTTTCCTGCAGTTGAACTTTTTGTCTGTTTTTGTTTATATCTTGACTTGTAATCATACTTCCCAGCAATTAACGTATAATACAGCGATCAGATTGTCAGTTAGAACCATTTTAACAAGAGCTTGGACTTTGGGTAGATGTGTCAAACAGCATGTGATGTAGGCCTGTTTATTTCATTGCTGGCCACTCAGCAATGGCTCTTTGAAATCAACAAGATTTGTCTGGCTTTCGAGCTAAGACTATGCCATCTATGTATATTTCACTTGAAACCAGCGTCATTTTTAACTTGTTTTGACGCAAGAAAAAGATAGTTACATCCTTCCGAAAGTCCAAGGTCTTGTTAAAATGGTTCTAGAAGATCACAAAACTAGCATCTTCTATGCTCTGTTAGTATGTTGGTCTGTATATATATTTTAAAGTCCCAGAATCACCATATAAAAGAAACTGACTGAAATGTATTTGACTGTTGTGTTGTTGTTGATTGACAGGTCCCAGTTTAAGATGCGGGAGTACAAGCTGGTTGTACTAGGTAGTGGTGGTGTTGGCAAGAGTGCCTTGGTAAGTACAGGTGTACCGAGACTAAACACGGAGGTCTTTTCACTGTAAGTGGTTTCTGAACAACTCCACCCGACCTTCCAACAAAAAATAAGAACTAAGATTCAGTAACAAAAGAATGCAGTTATTTCAGCTCAGAATTGTGATAACTGGTCAAAACTAGCAACTTTGATAGAGATACCTGAATATTTTAAGTAATACAAATTTTATAAGAAATTTCTGGATGTCTGGTTTTTTTTTTTTTTTAGTTATGTATGGTTACTAACTAAGTGCTTAGATGCACACATACTTAATGACTTTTTATTCATTGTTTTTTTACAGACTGTGCAGTTTGTACAGAACATATTTGTAGAGAAGTATGATCCTACCATAGAGGACAGCTATAGAAAGGTTGGTATCTCAAACATTTAGAGAAAAGTTCATTTACATGAATATATCTAAATCTGTTTAATTTTATAAAGATACAGACTATAGTGTGTTAAAAGAGTCTTTGAACAATGATTAAAGTAACTTAGTAACTTACAGATGAAGTTAATTCTGCTGCTGAAATATTGATATCCTATAGATACTTGACTTGAGTTTGCCTCACTGGTGATTTTATATTGATAACTATGAAATGGATTCTATTTATAGCAAGTGGAGGTGGATGGGCAGCAATGCATGCTGGAAATCCTGGATACAGCGGGAACGGTAAGATAGGAAATGTGGATGGCATCCAACAGGGTGAAGTATCACCTGAAGTTTGAGACCAGTGAAAAGTCGTTAGTCTGAGACTAGTAGGGCTGACACGATGGTGTACTTAGCCGATTCAGTATAAATCACGATACATGAGATGCGATACGATACATATCATGATACATTGCAACTAAATGAAAACATGAAAAAGGTGTAAAATTTATTCAATTTGTCACTATATTACCGCAGGTCCAAAGTGATTTCCTTATATTTAAAATTAGCATTGCACAATTTACAAATTACTTTAGTCTTGTGTACTATTTTTGTCATAAACAGGTAATCCCACACTCCAGATTAGCTTCATAACAGTTTTGACAATTTTATGTAGTCTTCCACTATCTTTCTACATGTACCTTCAAATTAGACGTGCAGACTAAAATAGTCGATATATGGAGCCCGGATACTTTTGGAAAATTAAAAAAAAAAAGGTTCACTCAGGTATTGTTGTAAGTATATCGTTCCATATATCGTCAAAGTTAATACCGTGATGCACCGGTGCATTGGTGGATCGTCCCATCACTAGAGACTAGTGAAAAGTTGTTAGTCTGTATGAGCTAGTGGTTTAATCAAAAAGTTAATTTTGAACCAGCTTGACAAAGTTAATGAAATCAGCAGTTTACTTTAAACAAGTTTTTACTTTCACATTTACTCTGACAGAAAGGTCTTTAGTAAACTTTGTACATGTATATATGTGTCGTGTACACTTTCAATATGATATTTACAATACTGGCATTGTCTCTTACAGGAGCAATTCACAAAAAAACTAAATACATGACTGTATATTTGTATGTATCTTGTACATATTAATTTCATTATTGACCACACTGATATTGTTTCTTACAGGAGCAATTCACAGCAATGAGAGACCTGTACATGAAGAATGGCCAGGGATTCCTCCTTGTCTACTCCATCACAGCCCAGTCCACATTCAACGACCTCCAGGATCTACGGGAACAGATATTACGTGTCAAGGACACAGATGATGTAAGGGTCAAACAGGATAACGGCATTTTTCGCCACATTGAGAAATATGTATTGAATGGCTTGGCCCCTTATAGTAATTACTACAAAAACATATGTATATAATTGTGTATTAAGGGGTTGTTTTACAGTCTAGGTTTGGTCAGTTTTTGTTGTAGCATAAAATTTTATGAAGGTTCATTTAAAAGTCATACATCATAACATGTACCTCCTTTTGTGATTAATTGACGGAAATGGGAACAATGTGGCTAGCTGCCTGAAAATAATTATTAACTTTAAATATTTGATGGTGATAAACTTAGATGTGAATGACTTTTATGTGTGATCTTCTTGACTTATGCTTTTGAGAATTGTTTATTTTATAAGATCTGACATGTAAGCCATAGTGATCGAATAGCAACCAAAAATACATGTATAATGAGGCAGTTTGATGCCTATGGTAGGCATGGTGTAATCTTTAAAAAATCAACACTAATCAGGCATGTCAGTACCATGTTGTTATAATCTAAGTCTGATCATAGTTGTGATCATGTGTCATATACTAGGTTTTATACTCTGTATTTTCTACGTTGATGGGTGCCTATTTTTGGACAATCTGAAATTTCAGTACTTTGATAACAGCTGTGGCTTATGCAGTGTTTTATACTAGATTATGTTATGAAATGTCCCCACTGTTGACCAGTCCCCCTGAATTTAGACCAATCAACCATTTTTGTACTTTGATTATATTTGAGACTAATACAGTGTTCTGTACTTGAATGAATGGATGTTGGTAGCCATTGTCTTATGCACTGTTTGACAGGTGCCCATGATTCTGGTGGGAAACAAGAGTGATCTGGAGGATGAGAGGGTTGTAGGCAAGGATCAGGGAATGAATCTAGCACGACACTTTAACTGTGAATTCATGGAGACCTCAGCGAAAAAGAAAATTAATGTGAATGAGGTAGGGCAGTGCTGGACACAGCTATGTGTTCTGTAATAGAGTGTTTTAATGATGGGGATGATAGTTTGGGGGATGTCCTTGACAAACCATTTAGAACTATAGATATGTGGAAAAGGTTTAAAGATTGATGTTTTCATGTTTTGGATTGTGGTAAGTGTTTTTTTTTTAAAATGAGGATAGTCAATAAAGACTGAAGATAGGTTTCTGGGCATTGGGTTAGTCAACACTTTTGGTAACCTAGGAATGTGGTAACGTGCCTGGGAATAAGGTAAATTATAGAAGGGAAGTAAGATTTCATTAAATGCCATCTATTATTAATAAAAGATATTAAGAAGACCAAAATTGGTTTGGAAAATTTTTTATTGATTTCAATTTGTTATGTACTATCATTGCTACTTGTTGTACAACTCTGTTAAACACTCATATCATTATGTTAATTTATTAATCAGTTAACACTGATTTATGGTATAGTGTACATGGGCAAGTGAAATCGACACAGAATTAAGTTTACATGCATAATAACACGAATTCTTTTTGCAGATATTTTGTGACTTAGTACGATTAATAAACAAAAAGAACCCGGAGCGGCGACCCAAAAACACCAAGTCAAAGTCTAAATGTGCGATACTGTAAACCCATTAATCTTGTAAGTCAAAGGTCATCAACTGGTAGTCAGGGTCAAAGTTGCTATGGGAACCTTCATTGACTTGTAACCTGAGAATTCGATCTGCATCAAATTCTCAGAAACAAAAACAACAACAGTGCTTCGTTTTGTATGAATTATACATATAGATCTACATTTTTTCTCCAACATTTTTATTAAAGTAATGAAAGAACTGAATGATTTTCTGTGAATGCATCTGGTGTCTAGTGTCATTGCTGTTGTTGTTTGGTGCAGTCTCGGTCTCCCAGAGTTCCCGACTCCCTTGACTACCGTTACTTTATCACCACTGATTTGACATGCCTATCTGTTTACAGGTTTTTTGTGGCTTGGTTAGATTAATCAATAATCGCACCCCGGCCCCGGGCAGATCGCCAGGATCAGGAAGCAAAAAGTCCTGTAGGCTGCTGTAGGCTGGGTGAGGCTGTAGGGTGGGTGAGGCATGCGTTTCTGGCTTGTGTCTCGCAGAGTTCTGTCCCTGTACCGGGCAGAGCCTGGCCTCAGAATCAGCTTAATTTGGATGTTGCTGGCCACTGTTGTCTAATCTGTATATCCCCCCTGCTTTCTAGTCGTATGGATGTGATGATAGCAGTGTGCTGTCATTTCATCCAGTAACGCAGCATTGTCTGCCTTGCTTAGGCTTCTTTCATAGTAATTTTGTGTACGGCTGTGTTGTTGGTATTGATACGTTAGGCATGTGTCCATAACGTGGTGTAGTCTTTGATTGACCAGTAGTCATCTGGAATTGTTACTTACATATATGTATAATATTAGTAGCGCCCCCTTCCCATGGAATGTTTTGATGAACTGTACCATAGTAGGCAACAACATGGGAGGTTATATTCCATTCGAAGCATGTGATGATAGAGATACTTATAGTACTCATTCTCTTTGACTTCTTCTGTAATCTGCTAACATTTAACTGCATCTTGTTTATATATCACAATGGAGTGTTACATATGTATTATTTGATTAATTAATCAATCCTTAGGGAAAATGCTAAAGTTTAAGAATAAGACAAGGGTAAATTGCATCATGAAATGACAATTTGAGATAGGGGAGTGGGTATGTTTCAAAAAGTGGGAAGTTTTTACCTAAGTCTTTGAAAAATATCAAGATAGATAAAGACTTCAGAGGGTCAAATAGAGAAGAAATGAAGAATTCATACAAAAAATGTAGTTGATCGTCACTGCATTGTAAAACAAAGTTAACCTTCAATTGTTTATGTGTGAATATGAATAGATGTTTTAAATTGGTAGGTCTTTAGGGTTTATATAAAAATGATATTAGAAACTGTAGATGCTTCGTTCATGTCCTTAGGGGTTTAAAAATAATCACTGGTACTAACATTAAGGTTCTGAGGTTTCCTCTAAATTACAATCATTTCAACTTCTTTAAAAGTCTTCATGGTCTTGCAATAGTTGATGTATTGGTTACTTAAAGTCAAGATTTATAACTACAACTCTGATTTATTTTATTCTTGTAATCAACTTTCCACATACAATCAGAGATAGGACCTTATTCTATTGTTTATGAAACTAAAATTGCTTGCATTACTTTTTTAAGATACACAATCATTAATGAAATGTAGAAAGAAACAAAATCATTAATCCATCAGATTTGATAAAACAGGTAGTCCATTCGCTGTGATAGCAATTTACCATACTTCAGTATCATATGGATGGTCAGCTCATCAAATAAGCATGCTTCTAACATATTTCTTTCATCAAAATAGCATACTGTTACTTAGTATCGATCTAACGGACACATATTCCTCTTGCTCTTAATACCGGTACTTCTACTAATGATAACAAAAAACATTTTCCACTCATGATCAGCAATCAAAAAACAAAATTAGATCATAGAAAGGAAGGATTTTACATTAAAACTGTAAATACATGTAGTTCACTTAAATATGCCGATAGTCAAACAATTTTTTGTATGCATATCAGTGGTCATTATTTCAACATTTCTAATATTTTGAAGTATTGAGAATATCTATTGAAATAGGTTTGTTATATTTCAACGGGCTTAACTTTTTTTCTATTCATCTACAAGAGTATATTGATTTGATAGAACACATCAAGTTTTATTAGTCTGTACTATTAATGACTTGGGAGAAGGAGCTTAAATCATTATTAGAAAATAAACTACTCATGAATAACAACTACATAATTGTAACTTAAGACTGTCATCCTCGTGTTGATAGTTGTCGTACCATGGACTTTAACCCTAAACCTAATATCACATGCCAATGAACAGGGAATCAAGATGTGTCAGATTCCATGGCTGAAGTAGTGATGAACTTTAAAATAAAGAAGAAATGATGTTAATTTTTTTTTCTTTTGGGCCATGAGAAAAAAAAATGGTTCCTTTAACATACTTTTGAAAATTAAAAGATAAACCTTTCATACACAGATTGTTAAGTTTCACTTTTAACAGGTAGATTTAAATTTTGAAGGTTTTTTTTTCTGTTTAGATGTAAAATTCTAACAACGATCTTTCTACTTTGCCTTTAGTTTTTACTGTTCAGTTATCATACTGGAAGTTTTGAACAAAGAGAGTTTGAATTTTTTCGTTTGTGTTGGAATACGTGTTGCAGTACACAGTGGGTAATTAGAGTGAGTCACTGGGTTATAAGTAGGAAGGACTAACGTTGGGGAGTGGGTACATCTTAACACTTCACACTTTGAGGTGTACTAGATGTGCCTGGTAATTTCATGAGTTGTTTATTTTTTACAGTTTATACATGGAAAAAAAAATATGCACAAGGTTTTTCAATTAATATATTGAGTCAAAGGGTTCAATGTTGACTTTTAAAACAAGTCGTTTCCTTATCATGATATGTTTTCTTCTGTTAATTTGGATTGTTTTGGTTGATTATTATTTATCTTGTACCCTTCTTTAATTATCTGGAGCCCTCTCACCTATAAGCTAGCACCCTTATACCTAAAAGAGGAATGATGAGTCCTTTTGAACCATTTCAATTACATATATGTAATACATCTGTCCTCCATCTGCAGAATACAGTTATACTTGGTCATTTGGGGTTTAGTGTCAACTGTATTCTGGATTTTTGTGATTCGTCTTTATTTCGTGGTATTCAGTCTAAAAATGTAGTCCTGAAACAGAATTTTACACAAAATCAGAATCTGCTTGGTGTAGCTGATTGGACTCTTAGCTTCCTGATTTGGTTTATAAAAGACAGAAACAGAAAATAACTTTTTAAGACAGTGCAATAACTGCATTAGCCATCCTGTTTCATGTTTTTTTCTTATTGTTTTGCCATGCTTATTCTAAATCATTTGAGCTCAAATATCTTAAAACATTTTTATTTGATTATTTTTTTGCTGCTGAAATAATATTCTATGAGATATTTGATGGCCGTGCAAATTGATTACCAAACGTTTACTTATGAGGCATGTTTATTAGAGTTTTATATGGCATAATGCTTAGATATTATATTTACTGGTAGTCTTTGCATTTGAATTGTTCGTGTGCTTTTTCAAACAAAACCTTGCTGACCTATGATTATTGACTTTAAATATGTCTTCAATTAAAGTAGAGTTCAAAATTCAAATCTGCTTATTGGTATATTTTAAACAATTTAAAAAAAAAAAGTTAAAAAAAATAAAAAACTTAACTGGTCTTTGATAATAAAATGTGAAACATATCTCCTTTGCAGAATTTTGGAACTTAACTTGAAGAGTGGAATGAGGAAATAATTGGATCCACCCCTAATGAACATCATATATGATATTGAAGAGGAGTTAGAGTTCTTGGACTATTGAACATTACTCCAGCTACAGCGTTCATTGTCTTATGATAGGGGGATTTCTAGATATTTATATTTCTGTATATAGTATATATATATGTATAAGTGCATACACCACACACAAACTCACACACTTAACAGCTTGTAGAGAATAAGCCTTTGGTGGCAAGGGGAGACAACTCTGTGCTCTGGCTTCTGATTTCCCGCTTTCATCTCTTTATGGAATATGGTAATGCTTGAAAATGTGTTTTTTCTTATAGTTGCCGAAATGAAGGCATACGTAGGTGATTGTGGACTTTATGCCGATGCTTAGTGTATTGTTCAGTCTTCAGTGTTAGGGTATTTAACTAGTCATGTTTTCTTGCCTATATTGGCAATGTGAGGCGAAAAATTCCAATTCATTTTCTAGTGAAGGAAAGAAAAGTATTACAGATTCACGCACCTCCCTCTATAGTCTTAGTCACCCATGATCCTACGTGTTCTTCATATTTGTCCATATATGTGACAGAGTCCCCAGTTTGCGTGAATTAAATGGACACAGTTTTCGTGAGGACTGAGTTTTGTTCAGAGAAGGTAGCTTTTGGTGATGTTTCTAGGTATTAACATTTCTTGATCTGCCATTATCGTTGTCATTCTGTCAGAACACTTCTAACTTTTTATTTTTAAAAAATGTGAAATACAATAGTTATATCCATTGTTATTAACGCGTGTGTTTATTTGTATGATAACATTGAGTTCATAGTACTGGGCATAGAAGTAGGTTTATTGTTATAACATATAAAGTGTGTGTATTGGTCAGCTCTTTCTCATTAATTTTATCTTTAGCTCCGTCAGAATTTCTATTTCTGTGTCATTGAGATTGTTTTCATTTCTTTCTTTTCTAGGCCAGTGTTTAAATCTTGAGTAAATTGAATTGTTGGGGAATTCTTTTTTGAAAACCACGTGTAGATTTTCGCTAACAATGCCTTCAAAAATTGTGAAAATGAATTTTCACTACGACATTTGGATGTTTTTATGAATGCCATTGATAGAATTATTTTATGCTGTATGTTAACTACTTTCTTAATAATAAATTTGATAATAAAAAGGTGCTTAAAGTCATCTGTTTTCTTTTATTATCCTCTTCAATTCACTCAATCAGCATGAAACAATTTAGGTGTTATGTGTATACGTATTTTATCAGTTGACAATTAGTAAAGAGCACTCGAGAACACAAGATCACGGAGTTTAAAGATATTCCTTTTATGGTGATCAGAATTGGTTAGGGGAATGTATCTCTAATGAGAGTAAAGTTGTAGATATGCAGCATTTAATATAAGGGCATTTTGATGTGTACGCCAATTAGACAGGGGCTTAATCCTCTCCCCACCCTCACCCGTGGGTTCCGGGCGAAAGATTGAAGGTGGGTCAATGGCAAAGTTCACAGACTCTGGCGATTCAATTTAAAGAATAGAACTTAAGCTTTATTGAAACGTATATACATTGGATTTATCGTGCGACGCATTCACTGATTATTATTAAATTATTTTTCATGATAAGTGTAGTTCAAGTTATATATCGGAAGGAAATGAAAGATTCAAATTGGGTCTATTTTGATCACAAACATTATAAGAACCGCTGCGCTCATTTGACAGTTTAGGAAAATGTATGCATCTGTAAATTAATATATTTAATTATAAAACAGACATTTAACATTGATACATTTCTTTATATGGAATAGTAGATAATTTCCCCCACTATAATAATAACAATATCAAAATACGGAAAAATAAAAAGAATTGTTAACGTCAAGTGCTTTTTATTGATAAATTTAAAAAAAGGTTTTGTCCTTCATTATTCTGGTCTTTTTTTAGCTTTTTAGAAAATCGGGAGTTTTATGATTTATAATTCTGAAAGTGCACCTATCTGTTCGGTAAACATTGATACCTTTTTAGTAAATATTACAAATACCAGAGACAAGGGAGATGAAACTGATGAAGATTCTGATTAAATATAAAAATGTACTCTCAATCTACACGCCCCATGCAATGACTGGGAGATGATGTTCATCTTTCGGGTGTTTCGGTGGGAATGGCAGCTACGTCACTGATGAAGAATTAGGAATAAGTATAGCTTCCTAATCCAAACAATGTTTACTTTTATAGTGGTTAAATGTAATATAATGAAACCTTACACAATGAATTCACACATCATTCGCGGATCTCATTCATATAATAATTAATAAAATTACCCCCCCCCCCCCCCCCCCCCCCCCCCCCCCCCAAAAAATGTTGACTCATCCCCCCCCCCCCCCCGTCGCATACAAACTATCAGAGACTCCCTCCCCCTGGAAAAAAAAACTCTGGATATGCACATCATTCTAGAAATCTGGTCACAAGGTCTTTTGCGCATACCATAAGAATGTCATGCTTCCATTCTCACGTACCTGATACCCTATCTAAACTGGTTTCAGATATATTTTGTCTGAAATTGATCTGAATGACTTAATGAAATATTTTTGTAAACACTATCTTTTTTATTCTTAAACCAGTAATTTCTGAAAGGCTATGTGTGTGTGTGTGTGTGTGTGTTGTGTATATATATATATATATATATATATATATATATAAGAATGTGATAATGACAGAGCCACACAAAAATGATATTCTGCTTAAATGGTACTGAGTATAGAAATTCTAAATCTGCAAACAAAGAGCTAGATTGTATACAAGAAAAATACCAATCGCTGATCTATCAATTTTACCGAGCGGTGGGGGAGGTCCAATGGATTATGTTATTTGCCAGGGGAATCTAATACCTTTTTTTTCGTACAACTTTACCATTTGATTTTTAGAGGGAGTGGGTGTCTCGATCAGTGACTCCCCTTCTCCATATAAATTCGCGCGTGAAAAGGCCTTTTGGATTTATAAAATTAATTTATGTAAAATTAAGTGAGTCAGTAAATACATTGTCGAATGGAAAAAATGGTAACTACGGGGGTTGATCTAAATGTAATATTCCACAGATGCAATAAAATCATTTTTTTAAAACGGCGTAAAGCAACAAAAGTTCGCACGCAGGCGACTATGTAGATATTTCCCATGTAAATTGCTAATAGAAAAGGGACATAATTCTACCTATAAAATTATCCAAATATACATCTTCGCTAGTCAGGGGTTTCCGATACACGATCGCTTCTCATAAAGTTATATATATAGTTTATGAGGAAAGTAGTGTATCGGAAACCCTTGGCTAGCGAAGATGCCAAATATATTGCCAGAATTATTATGAAAAATGCTATTATATAAGTAATGTGATTTAGTTTTTAATTTTTTTTTTTAAATTCTAATGAAAGGGTAATTACATGATTTAGTCACGTTACGTTAGATGGTGCCAGTTTGAAATAGAAGTATATACGAGGGTTGTTAGAAAAGTTCGCGGACAAATTGATTTACGGCAAAATTACTATGTACTTTGAAGGATGGCGTATGTTTTATTAAATGACTACCAATTGAAAATATTATTAGAACCGATTTGGTTGGAATTTTCCGATCCCGTCGCGTTCAATTCTATCAGCTACGTCATGCATAAACAATACCCGCAACTTAACCACAAACTTTTTTATTGATGGATTCAGCTTACCGCTGATTGGCTACTGGTTCAGACTAAATTATGCACGGACAGAACAACAACTTATCAGAGAATGAAAAATTCAGCGGGGTACTCGTGACTGTCGAAATTGGGCTATTTTTCGAAAGTGTACACTTGTGATAAAACATACATACGGTACAAATAGCTGTACCTCTACGAGGAAAATTTGGGTTAGTAAATGTAAAGTTACAGTGCATACGATACTTACGAAAAACTTGCAATTTACGGCGCACGGAAATAACCCTAGTTTTGAAAAGATTAACATCATATCATTCCACATTTTGTGCAAATAATCCATGTAGATAATTCTTCGTTTAGTTTACTACTGTTAATAATTGTCGCTTTACTTGCCCCAAACTTTCTTCTAATAGATAACCTTTAGGCTTACTCGGAAAGCAGATCAAGAGCTTCATTTTTATATGTAAACAAACCAGTGAAACCACGCCACTGTATGGAGCTGGTGATCGGTGTTCCAGAGACAAGTAAAATAATGAAATCTGCGGTAAAATGTTTGGGGATATTTTAGTTTATATATTTACACTGAAAGTGATAGGGTAACAGAAGAAGAAACGAATCGGACACTTGCCTATTAAATGAAGACGCACATGTACAAACCCCCCTTGCACTTTCCACTTCCGTCTCGTTCTTTCATATCATCGTTCAATTCGTTTATTGACTATCGATTGCCGATCGAAAGGTGTAGAAATCGAGGAATTCATATCTATCACTTCGACGTGAGTTAGTAGGTAATACATGTACATTATACATTTACGGTATATACATGAAATGAACGCGGAGCACACGCAACTTTTAAATATTATATTTTGTTTAACGCCGTACTCTGGACCGTAGCATGAGACTATGGTTTAACGCCCGTTTACACACACACACACACACACACACAGAAAAAGAGAGAGTATTGTACAGAATTTAAACACAGGGGATAGTCGATAATGACTCCATATTGGGTTTGAGAAATCCTTCACCTCTGGCATTGCATAAGCGTGTACTGATAACTCAGCCTAAGAAAAGGAGTTGACCAATCATAAAGTTTTCACACCGGCGGCGTGTATTGTTTATGCTTGACGTAGCTGACAGAATTGATCGTGACGCGATCAGAAAATTCCAACCAAATCGGTTCTAATAATAAATATGCAAAAAATCATATGAATTTGAAATTTCTGTCAAAAGATACAGCGATTTTTACTTTGCATGAGTTAGATTTACGGAGCACCATTTCATATTTCCACGACGTCAGGTAACGTCAAACAACTGAAAGTTAAACATGTTACTCTTTTTCAAAGTAAACACCTTTCAGTTCCGCACACTTTTCAAGTCATTTAATCGATTTATAAAATGTACGTTCATACCATTATTTGTCAAGTTTTTGTAAACTGTGTTTTGTGGCATATCGTAGATCATTTAGGTCCAAAAATCTCTGTTCACGCAGTTTCGACTTTAGATAAGGAAAAAAAGCGAAATCCGTAGGTGCAAGATCCGGGCTGTATGGGGAGGCTTGGGGGTGGGGGGTGTTGCAAGAGCTAAAAAAAATCTGTTCTTCAATCTTTAAACCTCTGTGATTCTAATTATAAACCTTTGTCCTATAAAAATAGCAACATCTAAGAACCTTTTGGTCTCCATCGGAGATTTTCCTGCGTGCACACAAAATTAAATGAAGGCCCGGTGCTCCAAGATGTCCAATGACGTCAACGTTTTTGACTCATTTTTCAAGCGTTGTTTATCCAAATTCGACGATAAAACGGTCAGAAATTCTTCAATTTAATTGAAACTTTCACAAAATGACCTTCATAAGTTATTGTGATGTCATATGAAATATAGTTTATTTTTATTTACTTAAACGGTACATTTTCTTAATAAGGAAAAATGTTTACAAAATATAAAAAATTAAAAAACTGACATGCTCCTTGAAGCATATCTTATCAAAATAATTAAGCTGTATATTTTTAATGGTGCATTTAAAACAAACAAATCTTTACATATTTCTTAGAAAATACTTCAAGATTAAATCCGAAAAGTTTTGCTGGGATCATGTGAATAGTCCGCTCACAATCGAGCTTGTCCGCGAACTTTTCTAACAACCCTCGTACCGTAATATTTTTCATTTTGGATGTAAATTAACTTTTATGGATATAACATATCATATATTATGAAGAACAAAAAAGAGAAAATTTTAATTCATGTAAAAAGACACTTTATTTATTTATTCTAGCTACCTTAAATTAAACCCACGCCATTTAGGCCTATCCCCTGTCTTATCTTCGGAACACCTTAACTTCTCCTATATGTAGAGTGAAGGTCTTAAAGTGTACATGAATACAATAAGTCCATTGATTAAAAATATTATTTAATTCAATACTAACGTGCAAAATCGACTGAACCTATTTTGGGGCGCTCATGA
>WFKH01003881.1:66271394-66284401 GCA_016163765.1 Magallana hongkongensis
CCCCCATCGTGGCCTTAACTTACCCCCGGAAATTATATTTTGTAGAAACAGCTTTTCTTTTCTGACCAAATGGTTTTTGAGAAGGAAAATATTAAAAGATTTTTCTCTTTATATTCCGATGTGAAAATTAGACCCCGTGGTGGACCCACCTTACCCCCGCATATCATAGTTTGAAGAATCTTAAATCTAGACTTTCTGAATATGATTCCACACAAGTTACATCTTTTCTGGCCAAGCTGTTTTTGAAAAGATTTAAAAAAAAATACTACCTCATTTTCAATAATTCTTAATTATATACCCTATAAAGAGGAAGTGACCCTTCATTTTTAGAAACTTGAATCCCCTTTACTCAAAATTGGTTTGTGCCAAGTGGTTAAAGTTGGCCCAGTGGTTCTGGAGAAGTCTTAAATATAAAAATTTTATTGACGGATGGACAGACAGAGGAGGATCAGAAAGTGATTAGAATAGCTCACTTGAGCTTTCAGCTTAGGTTAGCTAAAATAGTTTCTTTGGTGATTCATACATGGGCTATGAAGGTAGAAATCATTACAGAAAAAATAACATAACCCGCTAGGTTAATTTTATTTTTTGATCTTCAATGATAGCTACCGTCACACCCGCATGTACCACCAAAAAGAATTTTATTGTTTTGTTTTGTTTTTTAAATAATCTCAGAATTTATAAACAAGATAAAGATCAAATTACACTAAGTGTAAAGTTACAAACATCCCAATGAAAAAGTCTGTGGTTTCTAAGCTTGATGTCACAGTAGTTACTTTCCAGCTGTTATTATCTTCAAGGTCTGAAAAATGCTGAAAATTTTAAGTCATGATAAAGAAACCGAAATATATTTATATCTGTCTGCCTTTACCGCATAAACAATAACACCCTTTCAAGAGTAGAATAGGTCATTTATTACAATAAATAATAAATGACAGTAAGCAAACACAATCAAAGGATTCACATCTTGTAAAAGTTATATACTGTAAGAATACAGACAATTTATTATACAAATTGCCAAATCACAATTTTTGCACCTGAGAACAATAGGTGTGTAATCTACATGTAACATATTATGATAGTAAACATTGCATATTTGGCATATAAAAAGAAGACCAAATCATTTGGCAAACTTGGGAAAACATCTGGAAAAACATCTGGAAAAAAGGGGGCTGTCAATGATTATCGGAAATGTACAATCATATTAAAATGTTCAAATGACTTTGTATTCTGTTGTAGGTATATTAATCAGCCATATGCATCTAACATGTTATTTGACACTTAACAAAATAAATATATAGTCGATCAGCCCCATTTAAAGTGAGCATCCCTGTGCCTGCTGGGTATTTAATTGTATGATACCAAGCTATACATTGTTGATTTAAATTTTTCAAGTCATCAAAACATCATTATACTACTGTAATTAGGCTCACTAAAATACCAAAGAATAAAATAAAAGCTATGCATATAACAGAAACTTGTAGGTCGACATATTTATTTAAAATTTCTCTACCAGTGGAAATATGTCCTGAATAAGCATTTCCAATTGAATTCTGGCATCGATGGGTAGTTAA
Source organism: Magallana hongkongensis (assembly GCA_016163765.1). Classification (NCBI taxonomy): domain Eukaryota; kingdom Metazoa; phylum Mollusca; class Bivalvia; order Ostreida; family Ostreidae; genus Magallana; species Magallana hongkongensis. The sequence continues at coordinate 66,272,969 of WFKH01003881.1, forward strand.
ATCCTGTACAATTACACCCTTCCTGTCAGATACACAAGTTATGTTCATTCTTTCCCTGTTAAAAATTTCACCTAAAAACTACCATTCATTTTACTTGGGATAAAAAATGCAATTCTTTTTACCAAACATATTAACCTAAATGGACCAGATGAGGTCACCGTTGACAGGTGCTGCAGTCCTTGGGTAGACAACTTTCTATTGAATCAAACCACAAATGATTAAAATTCTTTGTTTTAGAAGAAAATATAAATTATGAAATTCTAATGTGTAAGGATGGTCAAAGTAATACATAATACTTGATCCGAACAGTCCCTGTTAAGCTGTGCATTCCCTCTTCAATGATGGTCTGCTGAAAATAAATAACACTTTATTAGTTAACAATGAATTGTCACCTGAAAGTGAACATTCATAAGTAAGTAAAATTGTACAGAACGTATCACTTTTATACAACATATACCTTTTAAAGCAATACTAACAAGAAACATATCTCATTGATTTCAAGGGACCCAATGGCCACATCGCTCAACCTAGCAACAATGTTAGACTTCGATCAATATAGCTAACTAGTTAATTATTTTATGCTCATAAATTTGCATTTGCAATTATATTTTTCTCATATGAACCTACTAAAAAGGATACACTTTTTAACGTGTCAAGAGGTCGTATCTGGACGTCACAATGATTGTAGCACGTGTTTATGGATTTACTGTTGCATTATGATGCTTCAATTCTAAACTATCTAGTAACTTTTTAAACGTAAATGTAAAAAATTAATGTATATGGTAAAAAGTTCAAAGGGATATGAACTTTGTTGGTATCATGATATGTAAATCTTCTGAGAAGCCCTTTAAAATTCATAGGATTTGATCACGTGACCAACCAAGTTTATATTTCGTTGAACTTTTTAACATTGCTATTTCTTAAGTAAACTTAACATTATTATCCTTATAAATATGAAAGTATTTTTTATATATAATACTGATGTTTCATAGCATTTATAAGATTTGAAGTCACTGTAGATTTATTTTTTTTATTCTTACATTCTTTAAAGTGTTTCTAAGTATTATTAAAAAAACTTTCAGATCAGCAGAAACCTTGTTTAAGGTATGTTTTAACAATAAATAAGTTACTGTAATTTGGACAATTTTTAATACAAGTACAGACAGACACCCATGAAAGAAATACAATTAAAATAAGTCAAAGGGCAAATATCCAAGATATATTCATTGATACATTATCATTTTTCACTCGAAAAACTGATATCTTACGGAGATTTATAATTTTTTCCATTCGGAAGTCACTCAAAAAATATTCGTTGTATTTGAGTAGTATTTTTCAACATTATCATCCGGAAACTTTCATGGCTGTTGCAATTCAAAACCACCGTAGAGGTTTTAGTTTTAGTTGTGTTTTGGTTGTGTTTTGGTTGTGTTTTGAAACCTGAAGCGATAGAGGGGCGTTTCAAAACAGATAATTTTGGCTTTCTTTATTTTAGTGGACGAATATAGTTTGGGCACAAAGGTATTTATGATTATCAAAATATCAAGCAACAATTGGTGAACGCAATGGGACAGAGTTTGAGACAGAAATTTGCAACACTAAAAGATTTTAAAAATAAAATTAAATAAGATTCAACAGCAAAATTGTCATGACCCAGTTTTTAAGATAAATATCAGAATGGAAATTTGAGGGCGAGTTTTGATTTTTATTCAGGTTTAAAGATGTTTCAAAGAGGTAATAAAAATCGTGGATGGCGTCATCATATTGACTTCTGGCTTTTGAAGTGACCTTTACATAAAACAAACACAAGTTAGGCTACACTTTCTTTAATAATAAAAGACTGAATTACACGAAATCAAATGAACACCACTGTAATATAGGTTTAGAAAATATCAAAATACGCTGTACATGTACATCGATTTTGTTCTGCCTTGAGTGAATGAAAAGTGTGATTTGTACTCTTGTCTTGATTTTTAATGGAGGTATTCAATAATTACCCAATTCATACGAATGTACCATGGGTTGGGCAGTTTACGCTTTATAAACCGCGAAGCATAAAAACACACCTTTTTCCTGTGTATACCATGTTTTAGCAGACATGATTCTAGTAAAAAAAAAAGCAATTTTTTATGTATTACGATCCTGATTATTAATTGAAAAGTCTTCCGTGCATTTTAGCTACTTGTGATATGTTGACAAACCCTCAAAAAATAAAGATATCTGTAACAAAATGCACTAGTAGGTGACGACATAAAGGAAGATATCTGAGTAAATGTGTTGTAATATCATATGGATGACCTGATAGAATGTTAAACTTAGCAAGACTGGTACATATTTTCAATCTATATATACAACTACTTGAGATAAATTGACAAAACTCTAAAAAATAGAGATATGTGTAACAAAATGCACTAGTAGCTGACGACATAAAAAAAAATTTCTGTGGAATTGTATCGTAATATCATGTGGATTACCTGATACAATGTTGATATTAACAACTTTTGAAGATGTCTTCAATCTTTACGTACGACTACTTGAATTACATGGAAAAATTGTCTTTAAAATAGAGATATTTGAACGAAATGCACTGGAAGCCGACGAGATTAAGAGAGATATCTGAGTAATTTTGTTGAAATATCATGCGGATGACATGATCGATTGTTATAATTAATAACACTTGTTGATATTTTTAATCTATATGTACAGCAACTTGATTCAAATGGACAATATTGTCTAAAATAGAGATATTTTAAACGAAATGCACCAATTACTGATGAGAGTATGAGAGGAATATGAGTACTTTTAATGTATAATCATGTAGATAACCTAGTCAAATGTTGATATTAACATTATTTGTAAATATATTTTATCTATTATGCAGCTATTTGAAAGGCTTTGACAAAGATGTTAAAAATAAGATATTGTATTGCAATATTTTCAGAGGGATAAATTTCATTTAGGCATTTCATTTAGGCATTTTGTAGCTGACGATATCACAAAAGATGATAAGTCATGTGGATGATATAGTGCAATGTACATATTAAGAACACAAATAGAAATCCCAGGTATGTTTTGTCACTTGGACAGTAACTAGTAACTAGCAGCCAAGTTTTATTTCATCTCGTAGCCAGTTACTATTAGCCAGCTTTTCTTACTTCGCGTAGCCAGTTACTAGTAGCCAGCTACTAGTAGCCAACTTTTATTTCATCTTGTAGCCAGTTACTAGTAGCTAGCTTTTCTTACTTCTCGTAGCCAGTTACTAGTAGGCAGTTACTAGTAACTAACTTTACCTATCTAACAGTATTTGCCCCCTCAGAAATAACGTCATGTATATTGTTCAATAAATCTATTTCATGTCTAAATATGTATGTCGCCTCATTAGGCTAAAATTTATCTTTTAGGAAAACATGCAAACAAATGTATATTATTCCTAAATTTAATGTATCTACTACTTGTAAACTATAAAATTAGTTAGTTACGATTACATCTAGGTATTGTTGCTCATGGGAACATGCGGTTTGATTTATTAATGTAAATTACGATTTAAAAGTCTGTATTCTAAAATCGATTCACATAAAAATACAACTCAAATGCAACCATCTTATAAACGTATAGACATGTGTAAATTAAATCACCTTTGAATTTTGCTAATATACGTTTCCAAAAATTAATATGATTCAACAGAGGTTCCCGTCTTTATAGTCGCATTATTGTGTTGTTTCATCGCATGCGCCTCTATTATTGTCCCTGACCCTACCGCTGCTGTAAGACTGCCTACTGCAATGTGAGCACATCATCACTGGGTACTCAGTCAGAAAATGTCGCGTCCCTGCTATATTAATTGCTATTCTAGTTTGAGTCTCCAATGTGGAATTATATCAAAATATATTAAGTTGACCAAAGTGAAAAGATCTGTATTTTTACTAGTTAACATAAATGCAGTTTTTATTTGGTTTAATTTTAAAATCATAATAAAAAGTCAAAAACAATTGAGATCATTTTTTGAAAATATATTTCTCCCGTTATGTATTCACCTTCACTGGGATTTACTATTTTTAGCAATTTCCCTCATAAATTTTTTGCAGCAAAATTCATGCAAAGCAATGCGCGTGAGAGCTTGAACTCACCGACACTTTTTCCGCAACATTCTTTAAATGAAAATTAATCTATAAAAAAAATAGAGAGAGAGAGAGAGAAAGAGAGAGAGGAAGAAAAAAGAGGTGGATATACAGACCGAAATTAAATAAAAAGTATAAAAATATAGAAAAAATGTAACCCGGAAAAGTAAGTTCTGGGTAACATCTTATTGCTCGCAGAGACCGTTTCTTCAAAACCAAGGTGGCAAAACGATTCTGATGTAGCATCAGCTAGTAGACTCTTATTGTGGGCAAAGTATCGATAAAAGTTTTTTAAAAAAAAGAAGAAATCGGTAAAAATGACATAGAAACAAAAAATAATGTTAAACGCAGCCCCCCCCCCCCCTTATTGCAAAACTTAGTGTGGACTTAATCTTTGACAATCTTTTTATATGCAGTACAAGATTTCCATGCATAGCAAGATAAGCACAGTTATTTCATGTCATGTCAATTTTGTAAAATCATTATTTATCGTTAAGATCGCATGCATAACAATGTTTAATTACATACAAGACTTCAGTGCAAAAGTAGAAACTAAATATAGAAACTTTTGTAGACAGAGAGAAGAACAAGCGGACAGTGAACAATATACAAATCTATACAAATATTGTACAAATTACTGTAAAAGTACACATAATACATTTAGCTGTGTATTCTTTTTAGAGTTAATGGCAGAAAGTGGCTTCCGCTAAATCAAGTACATCACTAAATGTCATGCATTTATGTATAAAACAGGTGCATGCAGAAATCAAGCTAATTCAACTCTACGCTAACTTCTTGAAAAATTAATTTCCGCCAAATATCATACATGCCAAATATAATACTTTTACAGTAAATTAGTTATAATAAAACAACATATTAAGTGAACATGTACATGTGTTGTGGTGTCCATGTTGGGAGTCCATGATGTCTAATAATAATGTCTGTTGAAGCTGCTTGGTCCAGTTGTAGAGCAAAGTTAATGGATGCTGTAAAGCAATGGTTTAATTAATATGCATATGCATTTATGCATGTCAATTTGATGGATATCGCAGTAGATAAATTTCTTGATTATTTAGGCAAAATTTCTATGAATAAAACCGCTGAAAAAATTGTTACAAACAAAACATTCTAGGAACAGACAAATCGCCCCAAAATATTATGACGCGTTGGCATTCACATTAAAATAAACTTTTTAAAGTAGGGAGGGGGGGGTTAAACAAACATACATCCAAGTGTGCAATACTTTAAACTCTCTTGGTTTTTATTAGTAAACAATGTCTACAAACTGTGGGTGAATCCAACTAAAATAATTGGGAAATGAACCTACATGAAGTAAGTAGATTTTCTGGGTTTGTTTACAGCTTTACACTTCCAGTGCACATGAATATTGATTTTTTTTTCAGGTTAACACATTGGGAACTTTCAACATGATACGTCAGGCGGTGATACTGATGGCACAGAACGAGCCCAATGAGGACAAGGCCCGGGGGGTGATTATCAACACGTCCAGCGTCGCCGCATTTGACGGACAGATGGGTCAGGTGGCCTGTGCAGCGAGTAAGGCTGCAATTGCAAGAATGACACTCCCTCTAGCTCGAAACATTGGGGAGTTTGGAATCCGAGTGTGTACAATCTGTCCAGGTAATGTTGAGTATGGTAAACTGTTTACAGGTAATGTTGTGTACAGTGCATGGTACAGGTAATGTTGTGTACAGTATGTACTGGTAAGGTTGTTGTACACTATGTACAGGTAATGCTGTGTACACTATGTACAGGTTGTGTGTACAGCATACCCAGGTAATGTAGTGATGACTGGGTGATATCATGTGTGATATCTTAGTCTCTGAATGGACGTTGTCATTTTGTGATATAAGTCTTTGATTGGATGATGTTGTAATGTGATAACTCTTTGATTTGTTGATGTTATAGTGTGATTTTAATATTTGATTGGTTGTTTTTTGTGTAATTTTAGGTTCCGATCAGGTGAAAAGTTTTGTAAATTGTCATATTGAAAAAACCTAATTATGTTTGACATATGTTCAATGGAATTTCTTTGACCGCTTTATTTGTAGGCGTATCTGACACTCCTTTACTAACAGCCCTGCCACAGAAAGCAATTGATGCCCTGACCAAAACAGTTGTTTTTCCTCAGAGACTTGGAAAACCGGATGAATTTGCACAAATGTGTCAAACAATTGTTAAAAATCCTTATCTGAATGGAAAAACAATCCGATTGGATGGAGCTCGAACAATGGTATGACATTCCTCGATTCCTTTTGGATCAGGATTCCTTATTGTGATGTCATAGACTGAGAGCACTTTAGACAGAGTATTGTGGGTTATTGATTGGGTGAAATAATGCGAAATGACAATCAATCACATGAAACTTGTGAACAAAGATTTTTTGTTTCATTGCTGTAATGTAATCCAAGAAATTATACAAGATGAAAATGCTGTGATGTGTTTTTGATAACAATTTTTTGTACAATAAATGGTTGAAAATTTAATGAATTTTTCACTTGGTTTATTTCAATGTTAAAAAATCAAAATCTGGTTATAATTGTTTTTATGGGCCTTGCTCATAAGGACCATGCACAGGTACTTGGGTCTCCATATATGCATATTTATGATACCTAATATCCATATTACCAGTATTATATGTATATTGGGTATCATACATATGCACATATCAGGGCCCAAACACCTGCTTGATCATGAAGGGAGACTTTTCATTTGAATCATTTTGAAGATGTGGAAGCATCCGAATCATGTTACGGTAAATATAATTCTACTTTAGTTGAATTGAAACTCTATTAACAAAATCACAAATTAATATTTAAAAAAATTGTGTTAAATATTGGGATAATTTGAGAACAGAATTGGTGTCAGAGAATGCCTCCATTGCTATTTTTCCACCCTTCATGATGTAATTAAAAGCAAACTTGTATTTTCATTACATACAACAAAAGTTTGAATTGTGGTCAGTATTTTAAGCTAGCTGCTTTCTAGAGTGACTGCTTTCCATGATAAGAATTTTTTGCTTAGAATTTATAATCTGTGTCACTTAGACATACTAATTCTCTTCTATTGTTTTGAATAAAAGTATGAATTTTTCGATCAGATTTTAATTTTCTTTTTTTTTTACTTTTGAATTTTCGTGCAATTCGATGTACATGTAAATTCATGTATTAGTATGTTTACTTTAAAAACTAATTAATCATTTTTTTTTTGTACATGGTTTTTAGTATTTACATTTTACAGCCTTTTTCAACGGTCAGATGCAATCTGATTAAAATCAGATCCTCGATCCGCCTCTTTTTTTATCGTCGCTACACAAAGTGTAGCGACAGTAGAAAAAAAGGAGTGGATCAAGGATCTGATTTTAATCCGACTGCGGTCAGATGATTCTTATTATATACATGTACTTGAATTGAACAGTATATGTATGTGATGAATAGCATAATAGATAAAATATAACTGAAAGATACAGTTTTGGTTACAATTTTTTTCAACTAATACATGTAGATATTAGATTTTGATTTAAGGTGGTATGGGACACTTCCATGTTGTAACGTATCAAAATAAACCATAAAATCAAGTACAACTTTATAAGTAGTTTCTTCCCAAAATTGTCATCTTACAGCGTTCACTACGGATCTGTAAGTCAAGAGTTCGAATCCCGCTGGGGATTTTTTAAAATTTTTTACCTTTCCAAAAAATTTTAAAACGTATTTTTTGGTTAAATATTTTGGTTAAATATTGTGAAATGTGAAAATTCAAAACCAGTGAAAGTATTTCAATTATCCCATAACACCTTAGAATTGAATTTAGGCTTTAAATTGTATCATGCAGACCTTCTGTGTGAATCCTAAATTTTACAACTGTAATTCAAAATACCTTTATTCAATCATTAACAATTATAATCCACAGGTAAATAACATCGAATGGAACGAAAGTTCATATGCCTCCCGAAAATATGTAACCGTGCGGAATTTTAAGGGGGGGGGGGGTAAAGGTTTAGAATTTACTGACAGACACCTCATGATGTCTAGAAAAACTTAGTTCTTATGACAGTTGTATTATTATTTTTTTAAATCATACTGTCTTATCGTTATTATACATTGTATGTATATGGTGACGATTTCAAAAAAAATATGTTGTTTATCGGAACCTCAATAATTCCAGTTATCTTGTTACAACTACATCCAATATCTTTGCCACTCTGTGTCATGACAAATATAATGGAAGCGGATTAAAAATTTCACTTCTAATATAATTGTTGTAATTATCGTAGTATGAGAATATCCAAAGCTTCAAGAGCTCTAAAACCAAAATAATATAAATTTATGGCAACAAATGTATTACAACCTTATTTTCAATTTTCTTAATCTGTTAAGAATGACAACCCACCCTGTTTTGTACTATATATCAAGTTTGACCAATGGTAAGAATGAAAAGGAGTGCGCAACGCCGAAAAGATGTCCATTGTACGGTTGTCCATCTCCATCAATGGGATAATAAAACTGAAAATGGTGATATTGCCATCAGTTGTATGCACACTTTTTTTGAAAATACGATGGTGTGGGGTGGTTGTTGGAAAACAAAAAGACATAAAATACAAAGGACACGAGATAATTTATTCTTAATAATATATAAAAACAACGATTCTGGTGCAGCAACAGTGGACTCACAGTGTGGTCATAGGTACCTGTAAAAGATGAAAAAAAGTAAAATTAAAAAGAAAACAAAAGAGATAAGATTTGAATGTTTAATACAGCCCCCTCCCCCCACCCGCTAGACTTGGTGTGAACAATAATCCTTGGCTAACTTTTTATATACAGTACAAGATTGTCGTGGATAGCAAGATATCCAGGACTAATTTATTCAATTATTGAAGCTAGATAAAGAAGATTTTGTATACAGAAAAACAGATGAGCGGAAAGAAAAATGGACAAAAATTCAAGTAGGAAAGCAGAAACAAGAGGCCCATGGGCCACATCGCTCACCTGAGCAACAACAGACATAATAAAATCAGCTTTATGGAGTCATATACAAAATATCTGACAATGTCGTATAATAGATCCTGTATATAAAAATTCCTCTGCATAGTCTTATGTTTATTATTGAGCCCCTTTGTAACAGGATGATTTTACAGTCATATCGCATATTGAGCAGTGCAAATCTCGAGAAGATGATCAGACTTAAACAACTGTTTATATGTGGATTATAAACCTACATCAAACTATGAATACCTTGTGAGGTCCAAGAATTGTCCAGTGGCCAGTTTCTAAACAATTTTAAAGAATCAACAATTTGTCAAAATGCTTGAATATAAGTAAAACCATATATATATAAAAACATTTGAGTTTTTGTGAACAATTTAAATGTTTCCTTTGTTACATTGGAACCCCCCCCCCCCCCCCCCCCATGTGGCCAAACCCTAATCCTGAAGAATATGATTTTGACAAATCATTAGAGCGGGTTTTTTTTTTTAGACAATATGTGTTTTATAAGATTTTTCCCTATATATTCCTATGTAAAAATTTGACACCCCAGGGATCATGATCTGAACAATTTTAATCTTCCCTATCTCAACAAGTTGCAGCTTTTTTGCCCAATCGGTTTCTGAGAAGATTTTTAAAGATTTTTCTCTATGTAAAATTTGACCTCCCATTGTGGCCCCTTCCTACACCTGGGGATAATGATTTGAACAAACTTTAATCTACACTACCCGAGGATGCTTCCACACAAGTTACAGCTTTTCTGGCTGATCAGTTTCAGAGAAGAAAACTTTTAAAGATTAACTCTATATATCCCTTTGTAAAATTTGACCTTCCCATTGTGGCCCCACCCTACCCCCGGGGATCATGATTTGAACAAACTTTAATCTACACTACCTGAGGATGCTTCCACACAAGTTACAGCTTTTCTGGATGGTCAATTTCAGAGAAGAAGATTTTTAAAGATTTACTCTATATATTCCTATGTAAAACTTCGAACCCATCGTGGCCCTACCCTACCCCCGGGGATCATGATTTGAACAAACTCCAATTTACACTGAAGATGCTTCCACACAAATTACAGCTTTTCCAGGTGATCAGATTCTGAGAAGAAGATTTTTAAAGATTTACTCTATATATTCCCATGTAAAAATTCGACCCCCATTGTGGCCCTACCCTACCCCTGGGGATCATGATTTGAACAAACTTTAATCTACACTACCTGAGGATGCTTCCACACAAATTACAGCTTTTCCAGGTGATCAGTTTCTTATAAGAAGATTTTTAAAGATTTACTCTATATATTCTAATGTAAAAATTCGACCCCCATTGTGGCCCCACCCTACCCCCGGGGATCATGATTTGAACAAACTTCAATTTACACTACCTGAGGATGCTTCCACTCAAGTTTCAGCTTTTCTGGCCGAATGGTTTTTAAGAAGAAGATTTTTGAAAAATACCAACAAATTTTCAATGATTTTTAATTATCTCCCCTGGAAAGAGGGCATGGCCCTTTATTTTAATAAACTTGAATCCCTTTTACTAAGGATGCTTTGTGCTAAGTTTAGTTGAAATCGGCCCAGTGGTTCTAGAGAAGAGGTCGAAAATTGAAAAGGTTTACGGACAGACAGACGGACAGACAGACGGACGCCGTACAAAAAGTGATCAGAAAAGCTCACTAGAGGTTTTAGCTCAGGTGAGCTAAAAGCATTGTGTTTTGATCTTCTGGGGGTGGGAGGGGGGGCTAAAATCTAAGCAATTCGTAATAAGTGCGTGGTTCAAACTGTTCCGTGTGTTACTGTTGCTTTTTTAAAAAATGCTAGAAGGTAGTATATAGTAGGTACAATGTTCGCACACTGAATAATGTCCATTGAGGAAGAGGAAAGAGGAAATAAAAGACGATTGAGAAAATGGGCATAATTCATTTTGAGATTGGAAATGCAGGTGTTAGCTTTATTATAGCTGCCTAACTACGGATATGCTTAAAATGTGGTAAAAATATTAGAAACCAAGTAATTTTTATGACAAATATGCGTTAACTTTGGGAATATGCATAATTGATACTAAAAAATAGAAAAGACTAGACCAGGCAGCAATTTATTAAAGCCACTTCACTATCGAAAGTTGTCAGGAATGGATAGCTGGAATTTTAGGCCCTTAACGTTTAGGCCCAAATGTGTTTAAGCACCAATTTTAAGATGTTTTGGCACCATCATTAATTTTTTCTCTTCAATTCACTTTATTTACAAACGTTAAAATTTGATATTTTTGATAAGTTTAAAATAAAAGTTTTTTATGTTAATTTTCTTGTTATT
>WFKH01003881.1:66284501-66305426 GCA_016163765.1 Magallana hongkongensis
TTACTATATATTATTACCAAAATTGCGCAAGTTTAGTAAATTCAAAACGAACTTTTAAGAAAAATCCTCTTGACATTTTATTTTGAAAAAAAAAACCCACATGTGCATCCAGGAAGGCATGCTACTTTTTAGACGGTGGCTATAAATAGATCAATGGCACAATTTCTTCTACGAGTATACATGTGTTTTCACACATACACAAAAAAAACCCTTGAAATTTACGACACAAACATGTTCAATTTTGGACTGATCTGTGATTAACCTAATTTTGTAACCCACTCAGTCTGTAGAATCCTTTTATTACATGCACCTCAATATTAATCAGACAATAATTACTACTGATGTTGACGCTTTACAATGACTTTCTCTCTGAATCTCTCAAACACGCTAATCGACCTCGGATTGTAAAATTCACGTTCAAATCGAGTCGCCATTTTACACAGTTTTATATGTATATAAAACAAACCACACTTCGTCATTTTACGGACCTGATGACGATGTTTCAAAGATTTTCAGTACAGATAGCTTTTTGTGAGGAAAAACAATCGGTTCAACTCATGCGATATTCCATATACATGTATGGTACTTTTTGAAAGGTAATGTAGTTTCTTCTGCATGTCGCGAAACGTCAAATGCAATGCACACTTTCGAAGATCGAATCTACCAAGTAAATATTGACATATTAATTCAAAGCTGTTGCTTTTGTGTGCGTGCTTTTATTTTATTTTATTGATTTAAACTAATGAGTATATATTCATTGTTTATTACTGAGCCCGAACTCGAACAGCAGCACCAGGATTAAAAAAAATTGTTATTGTATGAAGCCCCTCTAACAAGGATAGTATTATGGATAGATTATTTTATGTGTAGGGCCTAAAATATTTGAAAAGTGCAGATGAATCTGCATAATAAGTTCCCTCAAGGCTAACAAAATAATTGTTGTACAAATATGGGAAATAACATATTATTGTTGCTGGAATGTTGAGAGCCCCTAATTTTTAGAGTTACCTCTCTTGGAAATATACATTTTTTGTGATGCTTTCTTAAACATTTTCAGCAAATTCTTATCACCTTTAAAAAATTGTTTATCAACAAAACAAACTAACAATATGATTTTTTATTTATATATGTTGCAACATAATTAAGAGTGGGAAAATGTGAATAAGGTACATGTCTAAATCGTATATTATAATGTTTTTAAGTTCGTATTTTTCTCATCGAATAAATAATAAATATCCAGAGGCGGATCTAAAGGAGCGTTTTAAAGCAAAATTATTGCAGTGCTATCAGCAACAACGGTTCTTCTATTAAATGTCCTGCTTGTAAAAAATTCAATGTTTACTAATTCTCACGATCAGATGAAGTGCCAGATTTAAAAGGTACACAATGTTTATTCGTATAATACATTTAACTATTGCACTAGAGAACAATAACATATCAAATATCTGAGAGGAATTTGTCCAATGTTTTAATGAATGTAATTACTCATAAATTAATAAGTAAATAATGCTTTGCGAGATCATCACAATTAAATAAATGTTATAGATTGAATACAATTTAATGATATAATTAAGATGTCCCCAATAGATATGTGTAATTCGCCCAATGTCTTTTTATTCTTTACACTAATATTGTAACTATAGCGCTTTGGTTATTTATTATATGTAAGACGTAGCTAATAGTTGAGCATGTACGGAAAATTGAATAAGACAAAACGGTGACTGAAATTATAAAAGATAAATAATTTTGATAAAGTTCAAAAAGATGTGATTAAAATTGTCTATATATGACGTACTGCAGAACAGTTATAACTTTTATTAAGCTCCTTTGTTAATTTTACAGATAATGCCAGGACACAAAACGGAGTACTTTAATTGTGTATTGTGTTCAAAACGAACAAAACCTAAGGAAAGACGACACATTCACAACAGCATAAGGAAGTATCTAAGGAAAAAATTTCTGTTGGAAGGAAAAGAAAATTCAGTCATCTTCAGTAAGTGTAGGAACTTATATTACAGAGAAAAGTCATGCCATAAACCCACTGAAACTCAACAGTCTAGGAGTTTATCTTCTCAAACAAGTGACAAAAGACAGTTATACAGTCCACCTTCAGTATCCTTGCAACTTCAATCCACAGCAAAGACTCATGCATATTGCATTGTTTGTAAAAAGCCAGGACCAAAACTTGTAGTTATATCCTCAGAGTGTCGCACAGCCGTGTTTGTTCAACATAATGTTTTGATTCCATCTGGAAATAGATGTTGTCCCGCACATGTGAAAGATGGACTTTTAACAAGTGCAGCCATTGAACAACTTCCAACAACAGATCATGCATTTGTCAACAGAACCGCCATTCTTAGTTTACTGCAGCACATGCGCGTTCTATGCCAAAGAAATGAAAAAACCCATCTTGACTTTGATGATCTGCAAACTCTTACAGATTCTGACTGTCTATCTCTGCTTGGACTTAGTATGGACAATTTCCAAACTCTTTGTGACTGTTTGAAAGATCATGTGAAACAAACACCATCTAGAAGTTTACGAAAATCTACAGCCATATTTCTATGCAAGTTGAAATCTGGATTATCAAATCAAATACTGTCAACTTTATTTCGCACTTCTAAATCCAGTTTAAGAAGAACAATCAATGCTGTAAGAAATGCAATGATGACTTGTTTTGTCCCATATAATCTTGGATTCGAACACATCACAAGAGAGGACGTAATCAACGAGCACACTCGCCATCTAGCCCAAACATTGTTCGGCGACATAGACAAGAGTCAGGCCATACTGGTTTTAGATGGAACCTATATATACACCGCCAAGAGCAACAACTTTAAATTCCAACGCCGCTCTTACAGCATCCACAAAGGAAGGTCGCTCATCAAGCCAATGGTAATCGTGACAACCACAGGCTATTTTGTCTCGATTCAAGGACCATATTTAGCAGACCATAAAAACAACGATGCATCAATCCTTGAACACATTATGAAAACGAATGCAGAGGACATCAAGAGTTGGCTGAGTGAAGATGACATTTTCATCGTTGACAGAGGATTTAGGATGCTTTGCCCCTGCTTGAAGATTTAGGTATCCAGGCAGAAATGCCTCGATTTTTGGAGAAGGGACAAAAACAAATGAGCACCGGTGATGCCAATAAGAGCAGACTTGTTACAAAGGTAAGTAATCTGAAAAAAGAAAATAATCAATATGCATGTTATATATACAACTACTGACAAGTTGACAACAATTTTATCTCTGATTTTATCCTTAAACAGATCAGATGGGTAGTTGAGTCATCCAATGCCAGAATCAAAAGGTGGCGATATTTGGACCGAACCCTGCCTACAAATCAGATTCCTTTCGTCGGAGATTATGTCAGAATCGTATGCGCCCTGTCGAATAAGTTCTTCCCACCTTTGAGCAAAGGTCACAGTATAGAGGAAGACGAGGCAGACGCAGCTAAAATGCTTTATCTGTCTAAACAGGTACGTCTAATCACATTCGGGTACTCAGTAAATAGTTTAACACATGAAAGGTGACACATCAACTGTTTTATAACATTTTACCGAGCTTACCTCACACAAGTATTTTTAGATAACATGTTAACCTAATATAAAATGTAAATACAGTGCTTAATTGTGTTTTAACAGGTAAATAATCTCCAACGAGTGATTGAAGACAATGGTCTTAACAGAAGGCCAACTCAATGGCAGCCAGTCCCTGAGTGTGGAATAGAGAACTTTCCCACCCTGGACGAGGAGCAGTTGCGGAATTTGACTTGCGGGACCTATCAGCTGAAGCTTTCTCGCAGCTATATTCAAGAACATATTGATGGAGACTGTGACATTTGGTTCCATAAGGATAATGACAGGCTACTGCGAGTAAAGATTCAAAGTCGCCACACATCATCAAAACAGTACTTAGTCTGGATTGAGTACTCTGATTGTTCGATAGATGCCTGGTACTGTACATGCAGGGCAGGTGCCAGAGTAGTGGGTATGTGCTCCCATATAGCGGCCATCATTTGGTACCTGTCAAAAGGAAGACATGAGGGAGGGAAATATGGTGTGCGTGATTGGGGTGAGCATGTCCTCGATGCAGCAGACATTCCGCCTGCCGTTGATGAGTCTGACAGTGATGCGAGCAGTTGTGACAGTGTACCCGAGGAATGAACAGTTAACAACAGCTGTGGTAATGAATATTATTATTGTCTCAACCATATTACCATTGCTCTGTACGACATGTATGATCACATTGTTAAATTATCGATAGTTCGTATTTTGATCTCTTGTTTACTTGTTCCTGGCCATGGTTTTGCGTGTTTTGTTTTTGTTGTTGTTTTGAAAGGGTATTAATAATATAAAGTTTAGAATCTCGTTGTATTGAAATGCTGTACAATTAGCACTGTGCTGAATTAGAGAGAGAGAGAGAGAGAGAGAGAGAGAGAGAGAGCAAGAGAGAGAGAAGGCAATGAAATGAACCCAATGATAAATATTAAGTACTTTTGTCTAGATGTATAAATAACTGAAATTGTTTCTGCTATCTTTTGTCTTGATTTTGTAATTAGACTGAAGAGTTTTTATATTTTTAATTTTATCTAGTAAATGACTTAAAATGCATGACTTTTTAATTACATATATATTTGATTGTGGTTTACTACAGTACTCATGGGTCTTTTCTGGAAACATGTTTTTTTTTTAGAAAAATTATTCTTGTTATATTCATTAATTGAATTGAAAATGTTTATCATATGATAATTGGATTTAGATTTGTAAACTTGTGTCTTTCATTTTTTCAAAATGTAATTTACTTTTGATAATAGTAAATTGGTGTTTATGCATAAGCTGTACAAGAATCTGTAAATAATCCTCATTTCTAAGGCATCCAACGACACACCAGATAAATGATATGTACATGTATTTGGTTTAAAAAAATATTATTGTTTCATTTATGAATAAAATCAAATCTTTATTTCATCAAAATTATTTTGAAAGATTTTTTCTAATTTTTTGTTTTATCTACTTCCAAACCAAGTTCATATTAATAATCGTCGCCATGACGTCACGACGTCAGAGCACACAATTCAATGCTATATTTAGAGGCTTCTATATATAGAACTAATAAAGAGATATCGACAAAAAGTAAATTATTTTAGAAAGCAAATATTGTGATCATTAATCTCACAAAATATCACTAAGTTTGAAGACAGGGCCGAATATCATAGTTTCTGGCTTTAGTCCTTTATTTCGAAGACTCCTTTGCTTGCACACTCTTATTACATTATGGACATGTCCCATTAACAGTATTATTTTACTGCAAAAAATCAAATCGGATGCAAATTTGAAGACCTCGTAGAAATTATCCACATTAGTGGAAAACTCCTGACATTACGCAATTTTTTTAAATGAAAATTAAAAAAAAAAGATTCTTCAAAATCTCGCAAATTCAAAGCAAGTTTTAAAAAAATATGTGCTTTCCAAACAAAGGAACTGATTATGACCTTATGTAAAGCAAATGTTTTGGTAAATAATTAAGAAATAGTTGTTGTATGTTGACTAAAAAAGTTTAATGTAACATGTATGCGTTTTAAAGTGTACTGAGAAGCGATAAAATAAACATGAGACTTTCCCGAATTCATTCAAATGATTTGAATAAATCTACAGCTAAATACAATAGAACAAATGTACTTTAAAACTTTGATTAATGAAACTGCCGCGACTGAATATTGTATAATATTTTTTTTTTCAAATTTTCATTCACTTTCGTTGTGAGCAAATGGAAATAAACCACTCGAAGTCGAAGATAGAATATTGATTGTCTCTGCGGTTTCATGATGACTTGCATTCCAAAAGAATTTTCCAGTTTTATCAAACAGGTTCTTGTAAAGTCATTGAGGACAAAAGCAAGTGTGTAGGCACACAAGACTGCAACCTTTTCCCCGTAAAGAAATTGAAGGAAAATGCTGTCGAGAGGGACAATACTACATGTATGGGACATACTACATGTCTGCCCAAATAGTTAGTAAAACCTAACAAGTATTTTATCATACCAAAGCTTTTTTCTGTTCTCGTTATTTTAAAAAAATCTACAATATCCTTAAAGCACAATAGTCCAATCCACACTTTTCAAAAGTTGTTCCCCTTTGCGGGGGTCAACTTAAAGGTGAAAGGAAAAAAAAAAAAACAAAGTTCCCTTCTTTATACAATCAAATATTTGGTCGTATTGTTTGAATTTTATTTATTCATTCACTATGTGGTGGCAACCCACATACTGAATGAGGCATTCTGGGGCAAACAAAATACACACCGAAAACGGATTTTAATGTCAAATGATATAGATACAAACATATAGATACAAAAATATAGATACAAACTTCCATACTACAAAGACTACTTTGATAAATCTACAGATTTCTCCCAAAGATGACGGCCAAGAGACATATAGCTTTTGGAAAGCGTGGATTGAGATTGAGAACTACGATTTCCACATATATATCCATGTAGGAAACTCACGACCAGTTGTGCATTTAGGCGTTAAGTATTAGTACATGTATGCGATACTGGCCGCAGGTTTTCGAAGACAATGATTATCATACATGTGATATGCCACATTCAAACGACACCACCGTCTAACACTACTTTCAGTACTTTGATTTACCTTTGCTTGAAAATCAAGCCCGGGCCTTTTCACACCCCCTCCCGAAAAAACAAACACCTATTAAAAATTCAAATGACCTCGCATTATTACAAAAAAGGAATAGTCAAACATCTTACACATTATTTTTCATCTCATTAAAGAAATCAGCTCCTGTCGCAGTTAAAAGTTAAAGGGGAATTCGGGAATTATTTTCCCTCAGCCATATTTTGATGTTATATGTCACCTAAATAAATCCACCCCTGATATATATAAGTTAATCACGTGATGAGCACATAGACCAACAAGGCCAGGAAGAAAAGTACCGATATCGCCATGTATTTTTGAAGAGGTTTGTTTTTTAATGAGTTAGCTTAATTAATTACTAATTCATTTTCCAAAAATTCAAAATTAAATAAATAATAAAATGCGTTAAAAGGGTCTTAATCAAGAAACTCGAACTATTGTATACGTGTGCACTTTCAACATGCAAGTTATATGAACATTAATTGAAGTGTGATAAACTATTAGGGATCGATTTTTTCCTTCAGAATATCTCTTAAAATCCCATCAAAAAGTTTGACCATGGACCCTGAGTACAGCCTTCAGGATGTGTTACGGTGTCATCTCTGTGAGACCCAGGGCCCCCTTATGTACCGTGCCGTTTGTAGCAAATATCTGTGTAAAGCCTGTGAGGGGGAACATCTCTCAGATCTATCCACAGAACACAAAGTGCTGCCATTTGAAAAGAGGGGATATACTCTAAAGTGTCAAAAACATTCCTCAAAAATATGTGAAGATGACTGTGAACAATGTGAACAATGTGACATTCCTATTTGTGCAACATGTCTTTCCTCTAAAGAACACAATGACCATAAATTTATTGAAATAACTAAAACAATGGACAACAAGAAAGAAATCATTCAAAAAGATTTACAAGAACTAGAGAAATCCATTTATCTTAAATACCAAGAGATTGCATCCATTATCACAGACCAGAAATCTGCTCTGAATGAAAACTCCCAGAAATTAACAACAGAAATCGACAAACATGGAGAAAACTTGCACAGAGAAATAAACACCATCATCAGAAACATGAAATCTAACGTGGAGGAAATGGACACCAAACACTCGGCTGTCCTAAATCAAATTAAACACACCATTTCTGAAATCACACAGAGCATTGCTGATCTGAAGAAGTTACTGGACTTCAATGATGTCAGCCGTGTCTCTGCCTACAAATCCAGGAATGCTGAATTCAGACGATTGCCAGCTAAACTTACAGTGTCCTTACCAAGTTTTACCCCTCAGAAGATCAACAAAGAACAGCTTTATCAACAGTTTGGTTCTCTGTCAGCGTCATCTATCAAAACAGAAGAACACGGCTACACCACGGAATCTCTCGGTGCTGAGTCCTCTCCCCCGGACAGACCGCTCATTGATGTACCACGGATCATCACACAGATAAACACCGAGTATGGAGGATTTACACTACGTAGTGTGTCCTGTCTGAGTGATGAGGAAATGTGGACACATGGTGAGAACAAAATCATGAGACTGTACAACCTCCGTTGGGAACTAGTGAAGTCAGTCCAAACCAAGTCAGGGAACAATCCATACGACATAGCAGTGACAAGGAGTGGGGATCTAGTTTATACTGATTACGATGATAGAACTGTGAACATAGTGAAGAATACACAGATACAGACAGGGATCAGACTACAGGGGTGGAGACCTCTCGGTATCTGTAGTACCTCCTCTGGAGACCTCCTGGTTGTCATGGACAGTGATGATGATGAACAAACAAAAGTTGTGTGTTACTCTGGCTCCACAGAGAAACAAAGTATTCAGTACGACGACAAAGGACAACCTCTCTATTCATCTGGTCCTTACAATAAATACATCAGTGAGAACAGGAACCTAGATATCTGTTTGTCAGACCGTGGATCCGATGCAGTAGTGGTGGTCAATCAGGCCGGAAAACTCCGGTTTACCTACACTGATCCTCCCTCTACTACCTTGGGATCATTTGATCCATGGGACATCACAACAGACAGCCAGGGTCGGATCCTGACAACAGACTGGAACAACTACCGTATCCACATCCTGGATCAGGACGGACAGTTCTTACGCTACATTGACAACTGTCATTTACAAGGTCTATGGGGTTTATGTGTCGACACCAGAGACAACCTCTTTGTGGCTGAGTATGGCACAGGTAAAGTGAAGAAAATACAATATTACATATACACAAACTGTGTTTATAATATTCAAACTATTTGTTTATTTATTTACATGTAACATTAGTCAAGAAATCCATATTACAAATGAAACAAACCATGTATGTAATAACATATCCAAAGGGTTCATGATATTGAATTATATTTCAATAAAGTTCTCAAGTGACAGCAGCTAAATGTTACATGTAAATAAATTATATTTGTTTGATGTCAACAATCTGAGTGTTTTACATCTTATAAGTGAACAAACTACATGGAACTGACTGTGTTTACATAATGTATGTCAACTGACTGATTGTTTGTATATTTGATGTGTTTGTAAATTGGATGTGTTTGTATATTGGATGTGTTTACATATTGGATGTGACTGTCAACAGACCAAATGTGGTGAGTTCAAACTTCAAACATTGCGTGCCAGCAAACTGTGTAAAATTATTACATTTAATATATGTTAAATCTAAATGCAATGTATACTGTTTAGATGTATATATTAAATAATTAATGTAAATAAACTTTATAATTATGAAGTGTGGTTGATTACTTCAATGGTTCAGACTCTTGACATTACAAATATTTTTTCTCAGAGGTAGAAAGTTCTTCTAACTATACAATGCTATATAAAAGAACATTATCTCATAGTTAGGAAAACCATCTACCACTGAGAAGAAATATTTGCATTATCAAGTGCTTAATCAGGCGTCAATTAAACAATGAAATGCTTTCTTTTCATGTTTCATGTGGGATATATGAAGACAATGAGAATTGCAGAAAAAATATATAACTATTAATTGCCTTGGCTGGTCATGTAAAATTGATTGTTATTGTCGATCAGCACGTTTCACAGAAGGAGCAGCCAATTCTTCCATATATTAAGGTTACCATGGTTATTTTAAACACTTGGAAGTATGAGGTCAGCCTGTGTAAGTCCATATCTATGAAAGATTGAATTATTTTGTGATTGATCGTAATTTAGCAACATAGACAGCACGGATTGACCTCAGACTTAAAAATAGTTGTTGTATATATGGAAGAATTTGCTGTACCTTCTATGCAATACCCTGATTGAGAAATCTGATAACTTGTTTTTAATGAATAACTGAAAGAGATATAGAGAGAAGTTAAGAGAGAGAGAGAGATGTAAATATAATTAATACAATAGGACCATGGGCCACATTGCTAACTTGAGAAAAAATAGCCATAACAAAATCAGCTTTATGGAGTCATATACAAAGTATTTGGACAATTTAGTAGAAGTGGTCTGGTATAAAAATATCTTAAAACTTGACCCCCATTGTGGCCCCCTCCCTACCCAGGGTTCTTGATTTGAAGAAACTTGAAACTACTATATCTGAGGATGCTTCCACAAAGTTACAAAGTTACAGCTTTTCTGAAGAGGAAGATTTTCTAAGACTTTTCTCTATATATTCCCAAGTAAAAATTCGACCTCCCTATGGGGCCCTATCCTAAACCTGGGGATCATGATTTGAAGAAACTTAAATCTACACTACCTGAGAATGCTTCCACACAAGTTTCAGCTATTCTAGCCAAATGGTTTTTGAGAAGGAGATTTTTAATAATTTTTCTCTATATATTCCAATGTGAAAATTAGACCCCCAATGTGGCCCTACCCTGACCCCGGGGATCATTTCTTGAAAAAACTTAAATCTATAGTACCTGAGGATGCCTATAAATCCACTATATCTGAGGATGCTTCCACACATGTTACACCTTTTCTGGCCAGATGGTTTTTGAAAAGAATTTTTTTGTTGTTGAAATATCAACATATTTTCAAAATTCTTAATTACTTCCTGACTTGAATGTTGTCCTGACCCTTCATTTTAACAAACTTGAATCCCCTCTACCCAACAATGCCTTATGCTTAGTGTGGTTAAAATTGACCCAGTGGTTCTGGAGAAGTCTAAAATATAAAAAGTTTATGGATGAATGGATAGACAGACGCCAAACAAAGTGATCAGAATAGCTCACTTGAGCTTCCAGCTTAAGTGAGCTAAAAAGGATTTCTTTTGATGATTCATATATGGGCTATGAAGGTAGAAATCATTGCAGAAAAAAATTACAACCTGCTGGGTTATGTTTTTATCTGCAACTAGCTACCCTCACACCCGCATGTACCACCAAAGAAAGCATTTTATTGTTTTTTTTTATTGTTTAAACTAATTTCAGAATTTATAAACAAAAAGTGAAGACTTTATGAACAACTTATGACTTTATCAGGATCAAATCACACTTAGTATTAAGGTACAAACCTCCCAATGAAAGAGTCCGTAGATTCTAAGCTTGCTGCGATAGCTAGTAGTTACTTTCTACCTGTTATTATCTCCAGGGTCTGAAAAATGCCAAAAATTATAAGTCATGGTGAAGAAACCGAAATATATATATTTAGTATAATTATTACAAGATTTTATCTTTATTGAAGTCCTAGGAAATTAACTGCAATACCAGTTATATGTGTCGATTACTTGATGATTCAATTTTTCTATGAATATCTAATGTTGAAAATTTAAAATATGAAAGCTGCGCTTTTGAATTAATAGTTCACCAGTAAAATGTATGAGTTATCTTTCTTTGATATTAGTCACTGATGGATGAATTATTTCCCTTTGATTAGTCTGATGATACCGAGTTGAAATTTAGGCAGGCTTCTAATACAGAATCATTTTACATTCTTACTTAACTACTGGTACCTAAAAATTTGTTGATTTTGTGACTCGATCTCTACCTTATAATATACCTGTTTATACGTACAGAGTTTTACCCCTTGTCTTGGATCCAATACTTGACCAGCTGACTGTTCAGTGATGACATCCTATACTTCAGAAAATAGAGTTACTGGAAGAAAATCTCTTTCAGACCTGTGATCAAATTTGGAAATAATTGGTGATAGTTAAAATAAATTAGTTTTAAAAATACATGTTATTTTTTTCTCAGTTTTAACATAATATTCTGCTAGAGTTATTGACAATATCAAGAATTGAAGCAACCCCCTTCTCCCCAGAAAAAAACAGAAACAAAAACAAAAAACCACACAAACAGTGCCAATGGTTAATATCAGAAAATTAATATCATATTAAGGAGGCTGGGTGGTCAACAAATTAACCATCCGATTTGTCGTTAACTTTGAAATATGATATTTTTGGCCATAAACTAACTTTTAGTAAAGAAAAATTCCAAATATTTTAGCTTTAAAGTTTGACCATTGTCCTATATCTTTAAACAGAGCTCTTCTTCTTAAGGAGATTAAAATAGTTTAAAAATGGCCATAAGCATCGATCCCTCTGAAATTTGGACAGAAGGAATAAAAACAAGGGCACCGCAAAGCGGAGCATCCCCTCGCGACATGACTTGTTGTAGGGGGAAGTGCATTTTTTAGCGAAATAAATGTAAATTTTTCAGATCAAAATTTATCAGATCAAATTAAACATAACACAAGTATTTCTAAAAAACAATTTGAATTCATTATATCTATTTTGGCCGAATCGGTAAGGGTGGGATTGTGTGGGTTGGGGGGGGGGGGGGGGGGGGGCTACATGTACGTGGTTAAAGTTTTTTTGTTTTTTTTTTTTTAATCTTTTATTAAAATCAATGTCATATTTTCACACATCATTATTTATCACATAAAGTTTCAACAAGTTAACTATCCTCAAATCTTAAAAATAATCACAAAAATCTTGATAAATATTATTTCTTATATAATCAATCTTTCTTAAAACAGTGTTTTGGACATTCAATTTACCTTTTAATACATAAAGAATGTTTTTCTTTGACATTGTTTCATCACCAAATCTACATTTCATCTTATATTTGTATATTGTATATGCAACAAAAGCTATTAAATTGTTTAAAACCAATGTTTTTTCGTTGACTTCATTGTAAAATCCAAGTACAATAATTTTCCAAGTAACAGTAAACTTAAGAAAAGAACTAGTTTTTTCCCAATTAGGTTTGACAATTTCCCAATCATATAGCAAATGTTTTATTTCTTCTTTAAGTTTACAAAAAGTGCATAATGGTGATACATCTTTATTCCATTTACTCACATATACATTATTATTTAATATATCATTTAACAGTTTGTAGTTAAATTTTGCTATTCTTTTCTCATACATATTCTTTATTTTGGACACATATATTTTTCCATATATACCCCTTCTTAATGTTGAATATTCGCTTCCATTTATTTTCTTGGATAGATTTTTTAAATTTATTACCAATGAATATTGAGTAGAAAAATTGCTTTTTGTAGATCTTATAGATTTTGTAACATGATTTTTAAAAAGAACATGTACATCATTTTTTATATTTACGTACTTTGCATATGAACAATCAAATTTTTGTCTAAAGGATTTAACAGCTCTTTTTAACATAAGATATTCACAAATGATATTGTTCTTTTTAACTAAATTGTTTGAAAAATATGTTATATCATACATTTCCCCCGTTTCATAAAAAATATCTTTAACATATAATATGCACCACATAAGCCAGTTATAAAAACATAGTGACTTTGAATCGTATTGAAAAAGTTTGCTATTCCATAAAAATTGGCTTAAAAACTCATCTCTTGTTAAACTACCATCGATTTTTGTATTTTACAACTATTAAGGGCATTAAATACATTTCGGTAAAACTGAGGTAGCTTTATCATTTCAAAAAAATCGGAATTGTTTGGATTACACTCATTGGTTTCAATAATATCAAACACTGTAATATTGTGTTGTTGCAAACTATCATTTAGTGTTCTATGTGTAGTACTTTCTTGATTTACTATCCTCTCTGACCATGATGCTTTAGCAGCGTAAAATTTACTCTCTACATCGATTATCTCAATACCACCCTGTTCAAATTTTCCAATTAACGTGTTTCTCTTTATTCTGTCTCGTTTTTTTTCACAAAAAATTATATATTAATTTTGAAACATTTTTAAAAAACTCAACATCTGGGTTTTGTAAAATATTAACATTGTATAATATCTTTGAAATAGCTAAGGTATTTATAATTGTACATTTTCCAAATATTGTAAGATTTCTTGTTTTCCAAACACTTAGAATTCTTTCAAGTTTTTCAAGTTTACTTGTCCAGTTTTTCTCATAACATTAGCTTTTATCATGTCCCATATAGATGCCTAAAGATTTAATGCACGATTTTGTAATTCTTTCACCTCTTATATAAGTTTCTCCCGCGTATTCATTTACAAGTGAGCCAGTTAATAGACATTCTGTTTTTTCTATATTAAGTTTTGGTCCGGCAATCTAGAGAATTCTGCAATTGTTTTTAATACTTTTGTCAAGGATTTAATATCTTTTACCATACTTGTGCAATCATCTGCATGTTGAATCATTTTAATGCTATCGTCGGTCGCGTAATTTTTTTGAAAGGATAGCCCTTTGATTTCATTATCGCTTTTTATCTGAACGGCTAATATTTCTAGAACAAGTATAAATAATAACGCAGAAACCGGACAGCCTTGACGTATTCCCCTTTGCATTGTACATGGTTTTGACATTTATCCATTGTTTTTTAGTTTAAATGTGGGCTTATTATAAAGTGTTTTTATCATTCCGATAAATTTAGAGCCAAAGTTAAACTTTTCTAAAGTTTTAAACATAAAATTGTATTCTATGGAGTCGAACGCTTTTTCAAAATCTAGGAATAGTAATATTCCGTCCAAATCAATATGTACGTAATATTCAAAGACATCTAAAATCAATCGCGCGTTTTCGCCTATGTATCGGCCTTTAAAAAATGCACTTTGTTCGCCATTTATAATTTTACCAGCTACATTTTGTAATCGTAAGGCTAAAACATGTGCAAATATTTTGTAGTCAACATTAGTTAAGCTTAAAGGTCTATAGTTTTTTAAATTGTCATTTTCTCCTTTTTTAAACACTAGAGATAAAACGGCATTTCGCTGAGAGAATGGTAGGATTCCTATTTCAATGCTTTTAAGAAGAGATGCATAATAAATGTCTTTTAAATCATTCCAAAACATTTTACAAAAGTCTGCCGTAAGTCCATCTTGTCCAGAAGATTTATTATTTTTCATACATTTTATCGCTGTTTCACATTCGCGCATGGTAGGCAGTTCATCACATTCTCTTTTTTCATTTTCTGTGATTTTTTCGCATTTTATATTTTTTAGATATGTTTCAATAGCGTCATCACTTATACTTTTGCTTTTATATAGTGTTTCATAGAAGTTTATAAGACAGTCCATAATTCCTTTATTGTCCGAGTGTTCTATTTGATTATTATCTTTTATTTTATTGATTGTATTTGTCGTTTGTTGCTTTCTTTCAAGATTTAAGAAATAGGATGAAAATTTTTTTTTCCTTTTTCTATCCATACAGATCTGGATCGTACAAATGCGCCACTACATTTCTCGGCGTAAAAATCATCAACTTCTTTTTCTAGCAATCGTTTATAGATCATATTTATTTCTAAAAAAAACTTTTGATTCTAATTGCTTATTTGTTCTTCAATAAATTGTATTCGATTTTTCTTATATTTACCTAGTTGTTTTGAATAATGTATACAAAAATTTTTGATATTTATTTTCACATATTCCCATTTACATATTGGGTCTTCCTTTTCAAGTTTTTGATCTTCCTCGCGTATAAAAGATTTTATTTTTGTACAAAAAGTTATGTTTTCTAAAAGCGAGTTATTTAGCTTCCAATATCCAGCTCCCCGTGGGTTTTCACAAGTATAAAGTTCAAGAAATATACCCATGTGATCCGTAAACCTATTATTGTCTATGTTTGGTGCCTTTCTTAGAAAAATATTATTTATTGGGAATGATAATTGTTCTGAAGTAAATACATAATCGATCCTACTTTGAGGGACATTATTCCCATTACACCATGTTAAACCTTGTTTGTAAGTTTTCCCACTTGATAACCAGCAATCTTTAAAACAAAATGTTTTCAAAATTTTCTTTAAGACACTAACGCTTTTATCATTATTATTTGTATCTATTTGACAGTTAAAGTCTCCACAAAGTATCACATTGTCTAAATTTATCGCATTTTGATTAATCCATGTAATTACTCCTTTGAAAAAATCAATCCTATCTTTCTCATTATTAGGCGCATAGATATTTACTTAAGTCAATTTTTGATCATTATACTTTATATTAATTAATAGTCGTCTACCGTCTACAGATTTATAATGGTTTATAATCTCTATTTTACTATTCTTTTTAAACAAAATTGATACACCTCTACTATGTACAGATTCTGAAAAACAATGCACTATTTCTCCAAACCATCGTAAATTAAAATAACATTCTTGTTGTTTTACAAAATGAGTTTCTTGCAGAAAAATAATATCATATTTAACATCTTTTAACCAATCAAAAAGTGTTGTTCTCTTTTTGTAAGTATTTAAACCTCTAACATTTAGAGAGTACAGTTTTAAAGAGCAATTGTCCATGTGTTGTTAAGAGTTTGTGGGCGTTTACTTACTTACGGGCACCGCCCTTGTCATTTCTCTTGCCTTTTTTGTCATTTCGCACATCTTTCAACAGTTCCTCAATGTTGGGCTGTCTCTCATTTGTCGCTCCTTTCGTACGCGGGACGGAAGCACTGCGGAGTTTTCTGCCGAATTTATGAGCAATTTTTTGATAGATTTCCCAAGTTTGTTTTCACCAGGCCTCTTTTTCGGATCGGTATGTAAGGTGGCATTGATGTACAGTCCTGTACCCCACTCCATGTCGAACGTCCCTTCAGCATAGATGGTGTCGTTGTTAAACGTTTCAAATTTGGTCTTGATATCGGGGTTTTGGTCAACCTTAGCGTTGACTATTTCTTCCATCTCTGCCTCTTTTTCACTCTGCCAATCATGCGGATCCCTTATGGTATGTCCAATCCTTTTGGCGTCCAAAGCCGTTTCCGATTCCCTCACCTTTTTTGCCGCGTCTAGGTCACCTGCGCGAATTGCTTTAGTCAGCTGATAAGCATGTTCCGCGGAGTTGTGTTTCTCACCAAACACATCGATAGAACACGGGTAAAAGTTGGATAGTGGATTGGACATGCCCTGAAACACTACCACTTCCCCGGTTGTTGGAGAATCCACGTAATGCTTACATTCGGAGGACCCAGGGGCGTGTCCCGGTTTTCTACAGACCCGGCAGACCCTTTCATTTTTTGCACTGCTGTTTCCGATGTCTAGTTTCCCAACAGTTGAAGCATTGGCTCTTTGATCCGGAATCATTTTCCTGATTTTGATGGTAGATTCGGCATTTCAATTTAGCGCACACTGCGTTTCGTGGAAGGGATTTTCCGCTGGGGAGTGGGACAATGTAGAGGAATCTGTTACCATTAAGGACATTGGTCATTCGGTGTGTGATCGGATGTCGTATGTTCTCATATTTTATTGTACTTTTTATGTTGTTTATGCTTATATCAAATTTGCTTTGCATTTCAAGCACCGCGCTATTATCTACAGACAGTGGTAACCCACATATGGTTACCTTCATCACTTTGTCATCTGGACCGCCAGCTCCTGTCGAGTATGGATTCGAATCATATACTTGCACCGATATGTTTCTGAGTTCGAATCCTTCCACCACAAGCATTGATCTGGCTTTTTTGGTTTTTAAGTAAACCCTCCATAAATCACGCTCAAGTTGAATACAGTGTATATCGTCTCCAATCTTTAGATGCAAAGATTCATACATCTCAAAACCACTGATTCTGTTCGATCTGTCCTGCTGAATTTCCGTATGCTTTAAAGTTAAATAATTTAGCTTCATTAAGTGACATTCATTTTCATAAATGATCTGTATATATTATGAAATAAGCTGAAGATCTAGCGATCTGTAGTCTGCTCTGATAGACAATTCTAGTTGCTTGTGCAATTGTGGTATGTCAACCCATAGTAGTAGATATGCAGCTATTATTAATACGCTGTCCCATGTTCAGAAATGAGTCACACTGACACAGACAGCTAGCAAACACCATTTATTCACTAGGAATAAACCGTAGATACTACAATATAAACAAAATCACTTATTACACAATTGCATGAACTTCTCATTACATAATATAGGTTGGGGAGACAGTTAAACATCTGTAAAAAAGTCTATCTATTCAACTCTATTCACAAAAACCCGTAAGCATGAAAGTAAACAAGTATGCACTGAACTTCATGTTAATTAACTGACATTAAATCTAGTAAAAGCTCTTACTAATACATATCGTAGATATGAAAAACATGTTTGTTTACTGCACGAAGTACACAGAGCCCATTCAAATAGTAAAATATACCTTAATGGAATTTTATACAAGTCAAAGTGCATAAGAAAGAAATATACTGTTCATAACTCTATATATTATATAAAAAAAATACAAAAATACATACACTGTGGGGTCTCTATGTCACCAAAAAACTGTAGGAACGTGGTTCCGAGAATTTGTGCATGGCGCTCGTGGAGCGGAGGTACTACTATAAACTCTGAACCGGTTATGTATATATAAATCCGGATTATAACTGAACATAATAAACAATTCCGGAATGATTCCAGAACAATTAATATGAAACAATCTTCGCGTGATAAATGTGCGATATCTCTCAAAGTCTCCTCTGAATTTTGGACCAGTTCTTTTGTAAGTAATACGAGAAAATTTGCCCGTTTGTCGACTGTTTGTTTCGATGTCAATCGGATGACTTAAATTTCTTGCCCGCTTCAACTTTTACCAATGGGCAATCTTCTAACCCTCCAATACTACAAAACGTTTGGAGTTTTTTTAACCTTTACTAGATTAAAATCTCAAGTTGTTGATTTGAACTGCATACGGTAGCGAATTAATAAATTACCGGAAATGTCTATTGTCAAGTCGTACATAAAATTCATGTTTAAACTTCGCTTTTTTACGATAATTTAAAAAATGTTGAATCAATTGATTTGGAAATCAAACCGGGTTTGTCCTTTTGCCATGCCAAAGAAGTGTACAAAGTATGATGAATATTCATTAGAGGGTTTTCTTTCTTTCTTTCTGACAATGGACACACAGCAGCGATGTTATATCCCCCTCGCAACAAGTTGCGCGAGGGGATAATAACAAACATTCAAACACACATTAAGCTATTAACTCTATTAACTCACCGTAACGTTGTTCTGTCGCTCTACTTTCGCTCTGGGTGATTGATAACTCTTAGTGTCTCTTACTCAGAAATTTCAAATGATAACTCGTATTCAAAGTTGATTATGACATTGATTTAATGAAATAATAATTTGTAATAGTATTAGTGGTTTGGAAAGGCACATGCATTTTTTATTTGTTATTTTACAGAAGTGTGCAATCTATGATAAATATTTTTAGTTTTGAACGAATTTTGTCATAATGTATGCCCCCCTCCTTTACAATGGTGTAATTTTATCTAAGTTTTTGCATAAAAATTTGACCAATTAATATGACATTGCATTTGTTTTAATCTTTTACAATGAGGCATATTTGTGCAAAGGTTGAGGAAATTCTATTGGAAGTTGTTTTTTAATTTACTAGAAAATTGAAATGGAGTGCACACACACACATACACACATACGAACACACGCACGCACGGTAGCGATGCTATTTCCCCTTCGCAACAAGTTGCGCGAGGGGATAATAAGGTCTAAGACGTGTTCCAAAGTAATCCTAAATAAGAGCATATTGATATCACATCTTCCGCCAGTTTGAAGGGTGTATATTTCTGATATAACCGTCTGTTTCTAAGTGCAAATAAGACCATTTCATTGGCGTCCCTATTGTATTTAAGTGTTGTAATTTTGTATATAAGACAATTTAAAAAATTAACAATGCAAAATTAAAGATATCTATATATTTTACATACAAACAAATTTATAAATAATTCTGCAATATTTTTGTTCAACGAGATATTGATGATTAGTATAACAATTAGTATAACAACTAGAGCAAAGCTCGTTGCAAAGCAACGAGTGGGTCTTCCGTTAATGTCGAAAGTAATGCTAGAAGTTCCTGTTATAAGCAGAGATCTTTAAACCAATAAAAAGAGTAACTAAATCAAAAAGATAAAAAATCGAATAATTCTTGGTACGACTTAACAAATCCGAATGATTTTAAGTACGACTTAACAAAAACCTAAACGATTTCATGAACGACTTAACAAAAAAAAAATCGAATGTGTTCAGGTACGACTTAGCAATTAATTTTTAGGTACGAGTTAATTTCACTTAGAAATTAACACTACTTTCTTAACCAAGAAAGCGGAATCAACATTTCCGGAAAAATCAATTTTTAAACCCCAATATCTCTGTAATGCATCGTCCGATTTTAAAACGGATTCCAGTGTTAGATTCAGCTTGAGAAAGTCTACAAAACAGGTATACGTTTGTGATTTGATCAAAAAATTTAATTTTTCGAAAAATTTGATTCACTTCCGGTTTCCACCGGAAGTGAAGGATTTTCATATCCAGCCTTATTACAAAGGTAAATCGATAAATGTACTACCCCGCAAAATTTCAAGCCTTTATCCCAAAGCGTTTTCTTCAAACGCCGCGGACAAAATGACTTTTTTAAAATTTTAAAAATGACGTAACGTAAAAACTAAAGTAACGTTTTCATGGAAACTTTAATAACTTTGAGGTATAATAGTTGCACATAATCTCTGAAAATTTCATTAAAATCAGTGGAATACTTTTTGAGTTATGAAGCCGAAAAGGAGTCAGAAAAAAAAGAAAAAGTATAATAACTAGATCGTTCTCGTTGCGAGCAACGAGTGGGTCTTCCGTTCGATTTTTGAATAAATGAAATAAAACTCATCGTTTTAAAGATAAAAATGTGAGTCTACGCAAAAAAAACGAAAAAAAATTTTTCGGCACTCGGGGCTTGAACCCGGGTCGCCTGGGCACTGTCCACGACCATAACGACTGAGCTACTCGGGCTCTCGCTTCAGGACTTTGACGCTTAATATCTCGAGAATGCGTTGATCGATTTTAAAACAAATTACATATTCTTAATCAGAAAAAGGGTCACTATCAGCAACAGAAATATGAAAGAAAAATATT
>WFKH01003881.1:66305526-66323879 GCA_016163765.1 Magallana hongkongensis
TGCAGGAGTCACTACAGTATTAAAGTTTACTACATGTATATATCCCTGCCATAAACTCGCATCTTTAGATACAAGTTATAAATTCAAAACAAACTTCTGCGAAAATCCTTTTGATATTTTTAAACAACACTTCTACAATTTAGTAGCAAAAACACAGGTACATCCAGCAAGGCATGAGAGTTTGTTTACGTCGAAGTTATACGTGTGCTTGAAAAGCACAAGACCACAAGCCAAGAACTTATCACCCCTCTTCCCATAAAAAACAACACGCATCACAAATTTAAATGACCTAGCTTGCATTATTACAAAACGTGAATAGTCAGACATTTTACACATTTTTTTCATCTAATAAAAAGTTAGCCCCTGTCGCAAGCAAAAACAGCCCAAATTCGAAGGAGAATTCGGAAGTGGTTTTGCCTCAGCCAGGTTTTGACGTGAACTTACGGTGAAATACTGTTGTGACATCTGCATAGGCGTCCATGACAACATCCTTTTAATAAAACTTGTTAAAAACACGATACTTTTTACGTCTGATGAGAGGTGAGCTAGACATCATCAAATTCAATGATATACCCTAAAATATACACCAGAAGAGACTGTCTAGTTGATGCTTAAATGATAAGAAGCGACTCCATTTTAATATTCTAACATCCGGTAATGTTAATACATTAGAGGTCTTTGCATGGGGTATTGTAAAAGAAGGCTGGAAATATTGTTCGAATACCAAAGCTAATATTTAGAAGAATAAGTGACATTCCCTGCAAGGCAGATCTGTAATGCGATTAGTATTATCTTACTTTTGTCAAAACTTTATGGCTTTTTATTTCGCAATAATATTGGTATCGTAATTTGCAACTGTATTTTTTAGTGTTCATCAATTTTATTTTATTTTTTTTTTTTTGGTTTGTAAGTTGTCAGATGTAAAAACAAAGAAATGATGAAAATAAGCAAATAAACATAAATAAATATTAATCATCATTTGATCGTTGTTATTGGCGACAATCTTATTTTACTTTATTTTCTTCACAAGAAGCATGTACTGTGTAGCTATGTTAAACAATAACAAAATCTCTTTAAAACTAACAAGCAATATCATTACAAAATTACTACAAATGATCTCGATTTCCAGAAATTGCTGGAATTTTAAAATCAAGCATTATCTTTTAAAACATGCTTTAAAGCAGATCCTTATATTGTAAATTGGAAATCTTGACTTTACAGTCAAATGGATAAATCATTCTATGATTCAAAAATAACGATGCACTTGCATTTATTGCGAAATGCATTGATTATGATTTTTTTTAAAGTCATCAGCATTTTGTTTTCACTGTAACACGACAGCATGCATTAATCATTTAAAAGATTTATGCATTCTATAACTGAGACATATCTAAATTTTACATCATTTCAGAATTCTGAGTAAGTGCAGTTTTACAATAATGAACAAATCCCGATTCAAATATGATTCTTTACATGTATTTTCATATCAATCGATATATTTTTAACACTTTCTTCCAGGCTTAGTGCTTTTCAGTACTTTCAGTACTTTGATTAATTTATTCTAATTGATTTAGTATTTTTACAACGTATACATATTCTTTTTCATGTTTGTAAAAACTATAAACAAAAAAGCCATTAAACTACAAGGCAATGTTCATTATTTTAGGAAAATGTCGCAAACAAAAGTCGTCCTGACCATTCAGAAGAAGCGGTAGATTACAATCATATTTACGATGAAACAAGGGATGCACTTACACAAGATGATATTTACCATCATTTAAACGAAGAAAAAGAGCAAAAACAGGACGACAACAACTACGACCACGCAAGCGCTGCAGTTGATCATGTGACAAATTTGAATGAATATAGTGCTATCAGTGACTTTAACAATGATAAAACTGTGTCGTCGACAGAAGAAAAAGATGAATATTTTGTCTTAGAACAAAGCTTCAGCAAAGATGGCTAACAACTTAAAAGTTTGTTTTACCTATGGATAGTATTAACGGCACAATAGTTGTGTATACTTTGGTTTGATATAGATATACCTTAAGTAAACTTTCAGTTTTGCGATTTAAATTATTTATACTGGTGTCATGCCGTGATTCCTTATTTAAATCAGAAGTATTCATTTGTGGTTTGTGATGTAATATATTTTGAGTAAATTATATACTTGGGCATGTATATTTGCTGTTTTAATCACCCGAAAATGTTGTATTAAAAAAAACAATAGCCGCATATAAACCCCCTATCTTGATTGACCTTTCATATTTAAATAATTTTGCAATTAAGATGTGCGAAATGCCTGAAGATTGTTTTTTCCTTTAAGTTTTTTTTTTGGATATTAAAACGTTCCAATTGCTTTGAGTTGTTTTATTCGTTCTCATTGTACAGATGTTTGCAAACTGATTTTTATTGCTTCTAACTTCTTTTTAAATTTAATTTAATTATTTTTCTGTTGTATATAGCTGTTTGTATTTTCCTGGTACAAACGAGAAAGATTTGTCAAACCAAAGTATTTATATATATTTCTTAAGTTGAGTTCACCAGATAAAACAAATGTCATGTCTAATGTCAATAACACTGCCATTAATTGCAATTTCACCTATTATATACAAAAATCTCCTGTATTATACTTTTTATAGGTTATGTCTTGTTTTATAAAAACTAAATCTATACAACGCTGGAGTAACAAATAAGCCACAAACTTAGTTTATGACTGTGCTTCTATGATTAAGACTTTTAATTTATGCTTCCTGTTTCTAATTATGTACTTTTTTATTAGCTATTTTTTAAGCAATTAATTTGACATCCTGTTTTGGATTTTTCTATGTGACTATTTAAGGCATGATATACTTATCTTCATCTTGTTTTAAATTTGGTTTTGGTTTTTTGGTGTTTTTTTTTTTTTTTTGTTTTTTGGTTTTTTTTGTATTTTACTTATTTACACTCGCGTGCCAAAATTATGTCCATTTCTATTTTTTCCTATTATGATACAGGGTTTCTGTTATTATTTTTTGTCAGATTTTGAAGAAATTTATATTGATTAAAGTAGATTCAATTTACACTATTTGACATACACTGGAAAAGTTTTTTGACAGCTCATTTGTAAAATTTGATATTTCAAACATAACACGAAGATTTTTTTAGAGCTCTGCTATATATCTTTTGCAAAATGCGAGTCGAAAAATCCAACTTAAGATTGTTAATATCAAATCTCAGGAACTGGAGGTTAAAAAATATCTAAATATGATGCTAAAATGCTAGAGAAAGTTTAAATTTATCAATTCAGGTCTTTTCAAAATCGGTCCAGGAGTTACTTTTAAACAATTCAATGAAATTCATAGTGAAAAGAAAAAAATGACATACTTTTGGCACCCGAGTGTATTTTAATACAAATGACATTAGATGTCAATTAAAATCATGTTGTTTACTGTCTTTGCTGATCATATTGATTCATATCAGATGAATGAGATATAAATAGTTGTTATTGCAGCAATAAGAACTCGTCTCTATGAATTGGTGGGACTTTTTTGTAATTCATGTACTGTGTGTAATTTTTTACAGATGCTTGAAAAAACGGCAACAATTCAATTATTTAAAAGGACTATGTATGATAAGGGCCTAAAATGGCCCCCTAAAATGAACATAATCATTTTACTGTAATTCTTTGTTTTCTTTGTACATATATATATGTGATGTTTTTACATAATGTTCATTTTGATTCAAGTGCCCACAATTTAGAAATATGACATCGTAAAGATATCCTTTTCCCGCCGTTTTTGCATTTTTAGCATAAAACAGCTTGTTTTCAAGCAGTTTTTCTTTCAGAAAACATAGAGCGCATGCTTGAACAAACAAAATATTTTAATTAGAGATTAATCTAGCCAAAACTAATAAGTAACAAAAAAATGTTCCTTGTTCAAGCATGCGCTCTATATTTCCAATTCGTAAAAATATAAGAAAAATGTCAATTTTGGACTGATTTTGATTGAATTATAGAAATAGCGTCACTTCTGACGTCATATACTACCAGTGAGTGCAAATAAATCAAATAAACAAGTTAAAAATATATTTTATATCAACTCTTTTAAAAAATAACATAATATTTTATTGTACCCGAAACACTTTAAAAAGTGGCTAATTATGGGGGCAAAATTTAACTCATATCATATATAGTTCTTTGGCAAAGTTTTCAGACATAATTATGTTTAATAATTTCTGCTCTCCGATTTTTTTTATTATTTCATGTAAACATCTTTTGCAAAATGAAATGTTTATATCTAATTTTCTAAAAACATGTTAAACAATGAACTTTTCAATTTGAATTTATTTTTAATTTTATTAACTTTTTAAAAGTGTTATCATATATCATTACCATTAGGCTATTTTTTGACATCATTTAGTTATGTTTATTTTAAAAGAGGCTCGGCTTTTTTGTAACAGAACCATTGGGCCAAATAAATGCATATTGTTTAATAAATACTTGAAAATTTATATACATCCTTTTCGCTTATATTTCATAAAGTTCAAGGACAAACCTGATTTCAGGAATTAAACATTTTACAGAATGTTCATATCGGGGTCAAGTAAATAAAACAAAATGGTCAAGGTCAATTAAACACTGAACGCCTGTAGGCAAAGCTAATGTAATCTACCATTAACCCCGAAAAAAAACCCGATACGTCAATATAACCTTCTAGTCCCGTGACATGTTCTCTATTGAAACTACCACAAGAGCTATATCATCTAGTTTCTTCCTCCTTCTAAATAACGACCCATATTATAAGTATCGGAAATCGCACGGTATAAACAACGAGATACAGTGATTTGTGGATCAGACTTTGACAACAGCAGCTGTCCAAACAGTCTTCAAAATTACATCACATACACGTGACACAGAATTTAAATCCAATTCTCTAGCCCTGCATTTATCTTCTTCTTAATGTGTACATTTTGGGCAAAATAAAACGAAAGAATGGAAGATGAGCTGTAATATTTTATCTCTGTCATGAATGACATATCTTTTAAATGACATAAATTCGGTTAAATTATGCGAAATTGCCTTGTAACAATATCAATAATACTGGTTTTATCCTTATTCTTATATCCTGTGAGAAACGATAGATAATTCAAAATTATGCCGTGTCTCTTCATGTCGATTTTTCTTAACTTAGCTGTATAAACTCGTTTGTTTCCGATAACCTCAAAACTATTTTCCACATAAATTTTCGCTATCCACACGGGATTCATTTCTTTTTAAATTGACATCGAGGTTTTCAGCATCAAATTTAGCTCGTTCATCACCAGCGACAGAATATATGATATATTCATCATCTTCAGACCGAGTAACCTCATTAAAATAGTCTTTTACTACTTCATAGATGGCAAAGTCATCAGAATTATCAAAGGAAAAGTATACAAGCAAATCTTCTTTAGCAGATGTCGATGTAAGCACAATGTGATTTTGGTAAAGTGGTATCTTTTTGAAGTTGCCTAAAAGTCTCCCTCCTGAACCTGAAAATATTAAACATCAAAACAGCTTAAACGTCATTTTTAAGCGCTAAGCGTACGCAGTACGCAAAGCGCTTATTGACATTGCTTTTCGGGGATGCCACTTCCGAATAAGTGCCACCTATAATCATCTAAAATAATCTGATGACTCGATGTCTAATAATAGAATGCAGAGAAGTACTCGGCTGCGGTATCGGTGTAAAGGCAACATATTTCTAATGATTTGCAGCAGCACACAAATTATCACAATATTTATTTTCTTAAATATCAAAGATTCAAAATAAAAGAATATTTGTCAGTGCATTTAAAAGGTCAAAGAGCATACGTAGTTTTGTAAACAGCATGTTGCAATGGGGTTTCATACATAAGTACAAGGGCTGTGATGTCGGTAAAAAAACAAAATAATTCCTAAAACAGAACTGACAATACAAGATGGATAGTATAGCGTTTTATGTATTTCAAAAGTAGTACAAGTACTGTTGGGAGATATGAACATAATTTAAGACTTTCAATATTTAGAATATAAAGTCAATCAACAGTAAAGCATTACATAAGGAATCAAACTGCAACTTAGTGTCGGAAGAAAAAAAAATTGTTTCAAGTGTATGATATAGGCATAAAACATTTCTGTTATTTGTTCACATTGCACATGTGGAAAGACTATAGTGTTTTAACGCAAATTCTGAAGCTACTCCTTGCATATGACAATGATAAATTCTGTTGCATGCAATTTTACACTAGTCAGTCTTTTTCATATAAAGTTGGATTGTTTCTTCGGTTATTGCACTAGCAGTTAACTGTTTTCTGTATTATAAAACTATTATTAGAACTTTTGTAGGTTATTACAGAAGTAGTAGTGCTTTTGTAAAAGTGTTTTCTGTTTTATAAAACTAGCATACATACTTTTGTATGTTTTTGCTGTAGTAGTAATAGTGCTTTTGTAAAATTGCTTTTTTTTAATAGCTAGCATTAGAACTTCTGTATGTTATTGCAGTAGTAGTAATAGTACATGTAATGCTGTTTTGTAAAAAAATATTCTTCACATTCCCTTCACTGGTCAATGTGTAAATGTACTTTTATCTCCTCTCCCCTTATAGTCATTTATTTCTCATTTTGAAAGGGATATTTGGTTTTCTCCGAGTTAATTTGAAAATTTTCTTTTATTTTCCACTTAATATTACCGGTTTATAGGTATTCAACAGTTTCCCATTTGTTGACTATTTAAAGAAAAATGAATACTTTAATGATCATCTACTGTATCTTTTGACATTTTTAGAAAAAAATGGCATAATGATCCATGCAAATGTGTTATAAATGGGAAATGACTTTTCATTTCAGTTGTAATTTTACTAAATTCGCTTGTCCTTTTATTGTTATTTAATTCACGTATTCACTATCCTGTTGTTGCATATCAACACATGGTTATTGTGTTTTGTAAGAATTTTTTTCAAAACAGTGGAAAATTTTAAATGTTTTCAAATTACAATAAGTCGTACAAAAATGGCACTAGAGAGTGTAATTTGTACTTGAAGATTGTGTTTGCCTTCATTTCATACTTTAAATGAAGTCACGTAAATGTTTCTTTTTGCATAGTTCTGTTGGAAAGCAAGGCTTCATATATGTAATAACGTTAAAAAATTAAACCTTTTTTCTCATTAAGATATTGAAATGTACATTCTCAAATCATGCAATGTTGTTATAAGTCTTATATACTTCACCATTTTCTTTCAAAATTCATTAGGGTGTTCACAATCTCCCCTATTAAAGGGAAATTCTGTTTATTTCTATTCAAACTTTTATTTCATTGAAAAATCCCTACATATTATAAAGTACATTTCTATAATTCAGAATTTTTGTTTTTATTGGCACTTTTCTACAGGTATTTCGTTAAAACTTGTTCAGACTTACAGATTTTATTTTTTTTTTACTGAAATAAAAACATAAAATTGCTTATGTGTTCCCAAATATTATTCATTTATTTCTAATTTTAATATATGTATTCAAAAATTTTATGTAGGAGAAAGCTACACCGACACCAATATTTTGGAACTCAGCTCGAAACGCCATATAAATCTGTTAAAATCATCTTTTCAACCAACTTCTTCAATTAACGCTTTAGTCGAGTGGCTATAAGATTGTGAAACACAGATCCTAGAGATTGAATTTCGATTTAATCTGCGTTCATGATTGTAGTGGCTAGGTAGCAACCAGGTTGTTCAACGATTAGCTAGCTAACTGATAGGTACATGTAGACATACCTACCCTAAAATTTCATGACTAAGCATCAAATTCAAGATGGCTGTCTTAGTTACATAGTTGCAACAAATACAAAATTTATATTATTTAATGATATTTTCTTCGTTAGATAAGCTATATAAATTTTAATACATATATTTCTGCATGAAATTACCAAATCATGAAGTTATTCATCTTTTAATAATTTAAAATTCAAATCAATGAACTAGACGCTAGGCTAGCTTATCATTCAATAGACCTAGATATCTATAACCTTGCGGCTATGCACGCATCTAGGTTATTGAACGCAGTCCTGGATATTGTTTGTAGTTCAATTTATACAAAAAAGGCAAAATCTTGGCTATATATATATGACATTTGTTAACATTCAAATTCATTCATAATGATACATATATAATGCAATTATTTTTTGCTCATGTCGGGACAGCTTAGCGCTTCTCAGTAATTTCAGTACTTTGATTTAAGCTCCCAACAGTAGATCTTGGTATATGCAAAGTATTTGACACATAATCGATGGTTTTACCTGCTTCAAATAATTTTTGAGCGATTTATTTTACATCATTGCTTAATTCTTTGCCTCTGCGACCCATTTTACTTTCGATGTCTGAGATTTGTTTACAAATGCAGACGAAAAAAAAATCATGTGACGTATAAAACGTCATTGATGATAGAATACTATAAATAACTACCGAAATCCCAATTCTAATTATAACCCATTTTATCCCCGTTGCAATGTAACAATGCGAAGCGTGATGTAAACACGCCGCCATTTTGTACGAATACGTATTGCATCATACTGTATGTGTGATGTCAACAGGTCAACATGGTCAGTTTATTAATTTATTGTTGTCGTTCATGTGCACAGATCACTGGTTGTTCGGCTTCTTCCTCTTTGTAAGTTCAGCCAGCGGGACGTCCGAATCCGAATCACTATCAGGCTGGAACCCCCTGTTGTCTACTCCTCTGTAAAAAAAAAAATACATATATATATATATATTATTACATTAACCTGATTAATCTGATGAGTATCAGATGAGATGTCCTTAAAGTTACATGAAATACATCAAGTATGAGGAGAAGCAACAGTTAGCAAACAAATCCATAAAATATGTTCTGGTCATTATAAATTAATCATGTTCATCTTTGATAGCAATTTTCAATATATTGGCATATGTATTTGATGGTAATATTTTGTTATGGAAGATAGGGCTAGGCAGTACAGGTTTTGTGTCTCTTCACAACAGAAATAAATATAACACAGTACCCGTGACTTGTTACAATATTTGGATTTACAATCACTTTACTTTAAATTAAAAAAAAATAGAATTATGCAATATTTTAATATTTCCATAAAAACATTAACTGAAAGAATTGATAACTTTTAAATATATCCAAGATTTAATATGTAATGATTAAATATTGAGCTTTTCCCCAGCCTGCATATGGTTTTTATATGAGAATGATGGAATTTACATTTTCATTATTTTGTAGCCTCATATACATAATATAACTTATACTTCCGATCCAGAATACTCATTATAAAAATTGTTTAATTAATTCCTTATTTGAAAAATTATTGCTACTTTCATTTCTTCTGTGTCTTCAAGAAGAAGCTGGTTTTCCTTCATTGAGTGCAGGGGTTTTCTTTTCCGTGTAAGGAATTTCCATGCTGATTCTTTGCTCTTTTTAGCCTCTTCTCTGTAACAATTTAAAATATAATGCATTACAACATACCATTTTTTCAATATGTTTTACATCCAAATTTTTTTTAAAAATATCAATCATTTATTAATATTCTTTTTAAATTTACAATCATGTCCTCTAAATAAAAAGATAAGATTACATTTACCAATTAATATAAAATTGAAAACAAATCAATTTGAAATCATGTGTTCATTTTGAAACTGCAATCAGTCATATAATAATCAGAAAGGAAAGAGTTTTAATTCAAATTACCTTTTCTTTTCGTAGTACTTTTTTCATTGTACTGCCTTTTGGATCCTCTTCTTTAATTTCGTGTTGTCAGTGGGGTAATTTGGGAACTTAAGCTCAAGCAAAGTCTTGACTTCGTTGAACACTACCGAAAATGGCAAAGTGTATTTTCCTGAGGATGGCATGTGCTTTTCAGTGGTTGCAAGGATCAGTTTCTTAAAAAAAAAATGATTTTGTTGCTTTATTCATTACATAAATTTTGATTATGGATTGAATCTAATTAGCAAGTGAGCATTATGCATGCAGATAAACTTTCAAATAATAAGGGATTTTTTTTTATGCAATTACTTTTGAAAATTTATGGTGATAAATATAATGAATCAATGTAAAGTAAATGTGTCAATTGTGTTTGATTTATTTCCTTTTTAGCTCGAAATAATGATACATGTAGAACTACATGGAAATTATAGATAAACTCAAAATTCATGATTTAGAATAATCAATTAAATATAAGCCTTATGATTAAAATTTCAAGTTTGTAAATAAAATCTTAAGCATATATACTTCAAAATTTATGAAATATTAGTTGTGACATTGGTTTAAATACCTGGACTATTCCATGTTCAAAGGTGCCTTTTATCCACATGTTGTTGGCCATGAGGGTTTCTTGAGGAAACTCGAAGTTGTTGGTGTGAGTAGATGCATTTGATTTTGGTAGATTACAAGAACAAACGCTTCCCAAACTTAAACGGGCACAACATACACACTGGAAAGTACATTTCTGCATTGGCTGACTGCTTTGCTGAATAGGAACACTTTGCACATTAAAATTGTGTGGTCCAAGATACTGGAGTCGGTACTGAACGAAAGGTTGTTAAAGTTGCAAGAGGACATCGTGAAGCATACAATGGTAGTGTTGATGATTTGTGACCAGTTGTAGATGTGGCGGTGGTTAGTTTTTTTGTGACACGCACTTTAATTTTTACCCCAATTGACACCTGTCTAATGACCATAGAGCCCCCTAGTTTCACTGTACAGTATACTAGTTAAAATATGAGTGCATGGTTTTGTTTTTACAGCAATTAAGCCCTGGTCAAAATGGGGTATAATTTGTTGTGATTAAGGATAATTAAGTTTTTAAGATGCTTATATAACTACTAAAATTTGTTGATATTAAATAAATGATGAAAGTCATGTTTGATAACAATCTAAGCTAAAACCTAATTATAACCTTACCTGATATAAGTTTTTAAAAAAACAATAAAAAAATTAGTTAGGTGCTTAATGACTCTTAATCAATCTATTTAATATTTATTTTAATAAAATTATTAAAATCATAAAATGCATGTATGTAATAATTTGTTATCCTTTGTTCAACATTGTATAGTGTCTTACAGATGTAAATGGTGATAGTACTTAAAACTGTTGTATTAATAACATTAACATCAAGAATATATAAGTTAATGAATTTTGACTGATTTGGAAATAACAATTAGTATAACCTAAGATATGACTTGAAAGTAGAGCAGATCTGAAATATACAAAGGATATTTTGTTTTGTGTATACCACGATCTGAAGCTTCAGTGTAGGTCTTTGATTGAGTCAGCTTGTGTATTATTCACTTTCTGATCAAAGACCTTTGTGTTCTTTACCCTGATCTGGCTTGTTAATTGCATATTTCAGTAGCTGAACTTCTGAGAGAACAGGAGTGTAGATGAAATTTATTATACACACACAGATTAATAGTACTGTACATGTATTTCAATACAGGAATAGGATTTCTAGAGTTAAGATGGGCTAAATAATATCTGAACGGAAATGCTATGCATTCTTGTCATTGTTGTTGGAATTCTATGCCCAATATCCATGGAAATAATGGAAAGAAATGGTGAGTTTAACATATTTTATTGGCTAATTAAAGCTGAAAGGATTGGAAACAAGTTCTAAAAATTAAGATAAACTTCTCCTTGTTTTTCATAATATATTACAATGCCATACAGTGCCAGTTAACATTTATAACAATTATAGTGCACTAAATAAAATGGAAATAAATTACTAGTTTTAAATGCAGCTGTAATACTGTGCAGTTCTTGAATTAGAATTAGGCTGGATAAGAAAACCATGCAGAGACATTTAAATAATTTATAGTTAAATCTTCCACACTTCTGTATGAATGTATGTACTTCTTTAATTAAATATTTTTACAGTTTCATCATTAGACAATGTTTTATCACCCTGAATTATCAAATGTACATAAATATATTAAAAAAATTAAAGATAAAAGATTATACATAAACAGGATAAATGATTGTCTTAATTTATAATGAATATTTTTTACACACGAAGAACAAGTGATGTGCATCTTCTAAACTTCCACATGAAAACATTGGATTTGCTATCATATTAAATCGGCAAAGATCATAATTAAGAATACAACAAGGCCTTAAGTAACTTTGCATGAATGATATTTAAAAACCTTTACCAAAGGAGAAATACTTTGGAGGCTTTGTAAAATCGCTCTGTAGTTTTTTCTTAGAAATACTTAATGAAGTAGCTTCCCTTGTATTAATACTCAGACTATTCCACTTACAAAAAGTGTTGAAAAAAACCCCCAACAACTTGTTAAACTTCTA
Organism: Magallana hongkongensis; assembly: GCA_016163765.1. Classification (NCBI taxonomy): domain Eukaryota; kingdom Metazoa; phylum Mollusca; class Bivalvia; order Ostreida; family Ostreidae; genus Magallana; species Magallana hongkongensis. Next base: position 66,317,860 of record WFKH01003881.1, read on the forward strand.
ATCTACATCTCGGCAAAGAAGAGTTTTAGGAGTTTCTAGTATTATTATAAGTGACATTTCTAATTCCAGGAGTTATATCTTTTGTATAAGAGGGGACAGGATTATTATACATTAAATGATTTTGAACATAGATTAGTAGATAATTTAAAGCGGTCTTGTCTCATTATAAATGGTTCCCATCCTGTTTCCAAATATAGAGAATTTCTTGAAGCTACGACTGTAAGACCTGGGTACGTCTAGACCAAACTACAACAGCAAAGTTGTGGTCTTATAAATGATACATACATTTGTACTAAAATATCTCCAGATACAGTAAATTTAAGTTTTATAAGAAGACCAAGTTTTTTGTAAGCTTTTTTAACAATAATGTCTATGTGATTAGACCAACTTAACAGTTGAATGTCTAGGCAAAAAACCAGCCTGATATTTATAAAATAAGTAGTTGGAGTACAAAACATTGAATAAATGTTTAAACAAGATCCTGTCAAAAATTTTACTAATACAACTCAACAATGACACTGGTCTGTAGTTTGATGTGATAGATGAATCGTCTTTCTAAACAATGGAATTACATGTGTCAAATTCCAGCAGTCAGGAAAAGTCTTGGTCTATGATAGTGATTTGTTGAATAGTAGACGTAATGTAATACTTTCTTTGCAGGATTTAAGAATTTTGTGGCTTATACTTTAGGACCTACTGCTTTATTAACAGTTATTACAGATAAAATGTCTAAAACTTTATGTTGTTGAATGACAAGGCTTGAAAAATTAGGTCATTTCTAAATTTTCGGTACAAATACCAATCTGAATCCTTGCAGGATTTCTAAATCTTTTTTCTCAACCTATTTCGGATATGTATATTTTTTGGCGTAAGAATGAATCCATCCAGGGTTTATCTATTGTCTAATAGTAACAGATTGTTCTGATAAACATTTTGCATTTGTTAGTGCTAAATTTTTCTTTTGTATGAATTAAGTATTTACATTTGAATTCTGATGTATGTATATACAAGTTGCTTTGTGATCACTGAGTGTATGACTAATAGTGCCTGAATCGTGGATTTGGATGTTTTTGCTTGCATGAATAGGATCTATTAAAGTGCACGTATGCTCAGTGATCCTTGTATAGGTGTATGTATTGTATTTGTTAAGTTGTTTGAGTTCATAATTGTATGGAGCTCATGTATTGAAATAAGGTTGAGGAAATTGACATTCTGACAAATTGCCAAGAACTATGATATTAAAAGAGATATCATAAGCTTTTTCAATGGACCATGAAATTTTTTGCCAAAAAGTACTACTAGAATTTGGTGGGTGGTATGCACAGCATAAAAGAAGATTCTCAATAGCATGTGGTATTTCAATCCATAAAATGTCTGTACTGTTGGGTTCTAAATCATACCTTCGAGAGGCACCTATAGAGTCAGAAATATATATCATTACACCTCCCCCATAGGAGGAAATGGTATTTATATAGATGCTTTATTGAATATTCCACGTGAATATTTTAGTTATATTACATGCAATTGTTTTATTATTGATAAGAAACATGTTAAACTATGACATTTTTTGTGTGATAATCTATTTATATCTGTATAAAGTTTATAATTATATAATTTTTTGTTCTCCATTCCAAACAGTTATTTTATATACATATTTTCTTATGCATGTGTTTTTATTATTGCAGAGCTACAGAAGTTTTGTCTTTGTGCACGGTGTGATGGGAAATGGGTGTCAGTAGCAACATTTCATCGCCACGAGAAAGAGCACTTGAAATTTTCCACCATCCCAACAATTCCAAAATTCCCATTCAAGGAAGATGTTTTGAAGGACTCGCGATATAATGAGCCCCTGTTCTCTGGATCACAGACAACACTGTTAGATGCTGTCACTAAGCATATGTACATATTTAGTATGAACCATGGCATGTCCAAGTCAGCAGTAACAGACTCTCTTGCTTGTGAAAAGTCCTCTCTTCCACAACCCAACCTCTTGCCAAAGTCTTTTAGAGAAGCCAGGAATTTAGTGTCGCCGCTTCTTATGCCCCTTGAGAAGTTTGATGCTTGCCTAAATGACTGCATTTTATACCGAGACTCTGAAGGGAAAAAGTATGCTGGTTTAAAGGAGTGTCCCATTTGCCATGAGCCTAGACAGAAGAATGGACTTGCACAGAAAAAGTTTACATATATGCCCAAAGGACCAAGACTGAGTCGTTGGTTGGAACTCCAAATTTGTGTAAACTATTGTATGCCAAAAAGGTTACTGTTAATGGGACTTTGCGGGATTTCACTGATGGCAAGGTTTACCAATCATGGTTTGAAGAAGGTGGAGTGTTTCATGGAATGAAGGAAAGTCACACCATTCCACTGTCGTTATTTACAGATGGAGTTAATCCAAACAAACATATGACTAGTCAGAAGTCAATGTGGCCTATCATTCTTACATGGATAAATTTGCCATTTGAACTGCGTCAACTTTTGGGACCAATGCTGTTGGTTGGAATCATTCCAAGTGAACTAAAGGGGAATGAACCACAATCCTTAGAACCGTATTTAGAACTGGTTACAGATGAAATAATTCAATTAACCGAATTTCCAGTGTTCAGCTTCTATGCAGCAGCACCAGTTACTGTGAAAGTGGCATTGCTTCAATTTTTGTGCGACATCCCTGCATTTTCCAAAGTTTTTCATCTTTCTGGACATGGTGTCCTAAGATCCTGTCCATACTGCCGAGAAGTAGGACACCGGTGCAAACATTTTAATAAGACCATCCATCTATCAAACCGGAGATTTTTAGATTCCAACCATCCATTGCGGTGTGAAGGGGGATTTGGAGAAGATGGACCAGACAATCAAGAAAAGCCAGCTGTCTACTCCAATGAAGAGGATCTTTCACTCCGTGAGCAGTATGAATCAAAACCAAACAAATCCCAGAAAACCAAATTTCAAAAGGAAACTGGCCTAAAAGGAAAGTACACATTCTTAAGACTGCCTTACCACAACAGGATAAAACAGATGCAGCCTGATGGAATGCACACATTTGCAGATTTCATCAATCATGTGTATGAAATGCTGACAGGAAAATTAAGCAACCAGAAAGTTAAAAACTGTGAATTGTCATTTGGGCGATTTGAAAATGACTGGAAGGAAGAAAATGACCTAGAAAACCGGCATATAAAGAAGCGAAAAACTACAGCCACTACTGATTCTGCCAAAACTCCTGCCAAAGAAGTGAAATTTCATGTTCCATGGGCACTCTCAAAAGATGCTGTGAAAGAAGCAGACAAAAGAGCAAGTGAAATAATTTATGGTCAGACAAATGACATTACCCCTGGACCACATTTCTCAAAGCCATGGACTTTAAGGACTATGAATTCCAAGTTGCAGGTAAATAATATGATTTACAAATTTAATTTAGCATGTTTAGATATGGCTAATTATTCTTTTCAAAATCAATGTTGTCCTAGATATATTACACATAATTGTCAATTCATATGAAAGAAGACAATTAAAGTTTGTATTCAGAATAGAACTGAGGGTTGTTAGGTTGAATCAGTCTAACAAAATGCTCATACATGTATAACGAAACTTATTTTAGGTAGATGAAACAAGCTTGAACTTATTTCTAAAAAGGTTCATTTAGTAAGTTCATAATTTCAAAAAACTTAAGGAGTTTCAAATGCAAAATTTGTAATACTAAAAAGAAAAATTTGTGAGATGAATTGTGAGCGTATTTTTTGTATAGCTTTTAATTTCCTACTATGTGTAGGAATAAATTTTAATTACTGTTTGAAGAGGAACTTCTTTCTGGAATGTATCAAAATGTATCAAAATTATGCTTGAGATAATTACGGTAATCCTAAAAATGCATGATCATGATACATGTGATAATTATCAATAATAATGTGAAAATAGTTTTTAAATTACCATATGATTTCATCATGTTCATTCAAATTATTTATTCATTTAATCATTTATTCACAACTTATATGTATATACATGTAGCTACATGTAGATGTTGAGAGTCTATGTTTATATTTAATTTAAATATTCAACATAGACTTCAGCAATTGTTCTGTCAACCTCTAATTGTACTAATAAAACATGTTAAAGTATTATAAATAATAGGTGAGGAAACGCTTAAAATGCTTAATATATTTTTTAATGCATGAGTTTGGTTTATATTAGCCTCATCATAACTTTAAAATACTTATTTGATGTAGTATAGATCAATCAAAATTCAAAATTGTTTAATTTGTCTTGCTTATGGATGGACTAAAAAGAGAATGTCAAATTGTGTCAATCATACTTCTATAATTACTATTTGGCTTAAGTGTTTGTATAATCATTTAAATCAAAGTTATCCTTCTTTAATAGTTTGTAATAACTGGTGGTCTCCAGTGGTGTCTCAGAGGACTCTTACCATAGAAACAGGAAGAAACTCTCTTTTTCCTGCTCAATACATTGAAGAGAGTAATTTCTCCAGCCATCCAACAAGCAGACATTGAAGAGCTGCAGAATGATGTTCATTATGCCTTGTGCTTGTTAGAGCGGGACTTCCCACTGTCTCTGCAGGTAATTGTCTTACATTCAATAACCAGTACATAACTCTTATAATTAGATTATGTTTTTAATGCCTTATGTTTTCTCTGTTATCCAAGTTTTAAACTTCTTCTATTGAAACACCTATTTTTGTTGCATAAGAAATGCTTTGAAAAGCTATGATCTGAGATGATATGTCCTTGTAAGATTCACTATCCCTCCTAGCAAATCAATATCATCAAGATAGCGATAAATTGTTGCAAGTTTGGAAAGTTGCACCATAGCCCACTGTAGGAATGTTGTAAACTCTTGTCAGGAATTCAAAATTGACATTTACAGAAGAAATAAAAATGAATATCAGAGAATAAAGTTCAGTTTACTGTGTCATGCAAAATGACAAAAGTTCCAACATTGTGATCAGATATTAAAGAGTTCAGCCAAAGTCAGTAAATTCAGTTCAGTATTTTAACAATAAAAACTGATAAAAAAATGATTTTTTAACTTGATTAATTTATTAAATTTACATTTTAAATTTATTTTTACTCCCAGAACCTAACAACACACTTGATTCACCACATTGTGGATGGTTTAGAAGAATTCGGTCCAGTGTATGGAAGATGGTTATTCCCATACGAAAGAGCCAATGGGTGGATTAGCCAACAGTGTTTGCGTAAAGGGGTAGAGGAATCAACTGTCATGGAAACCTATGTGGTAAGTCATTTCAATTTTAAGAAAATTCTTGATTTGAGATAGCGGATATATGTGTTTCTATAAAACTTATAAATGTGACAATAGATATAAAATGAGTTTTTAAATAAATGATTTTTGACAGATAATTCAATACAACTTTTGCAGTCATATATATATATATATCCTCTCTCTCTCTCTCTCTCTCTCTCTCTCTCTCTCTCTCTCTCTCTCTCTCTGCTTCAGAATATCTAAGTACACATTGTCAAATATATATTTTTAATGTCAGATAAAAAAAATTTTCTATGATTTCAGATTTATGACTGGTGTGTCCATATGGTTTTAAGTCAGCAATTCAAGCCATCAAAAATTTTTAACAGTGACAACAAGCTTGTGCAGTTATCTGAAAAACTGATGATGGAAATCCTTGAAGAGCCACAGCATGAAGAGCAGAGGCCATCCCCAGAGATACCTATCTCCAATTCAAGGCAGTTAACACCTCAGATGATTCAGCATATGACAGTGTTCTACACTAGTGTATTAAATATGAACGTTTTGAACTTTGATGAGACTGTTGTGGAAAATACCAAAAGTTGTGAACATGTTGACAATTATGGACGTTCCTATCAGTTTGTAGGGAAGTGGTGCAAAAGACGTCAGAATTCTGTTGTTAAAGTTCCCTGCTCTAGTGGAACACTTTTTGGGGAGATTGTCCTTTTCCTTTGTCATAAAGTTAACAACATTATACATAAATGGGTTGTATTGGATATATTTCCATTAGCTGAAAAAGAAAA
>WFKH01003881.1:66360590-66384584 GCA_016163765.1 Magallana hongkongensis
GAGGATTATGTGAACTGCATTGATACTCATTATGTTGAATCTTTTAACAATGCCCTTCTTATCTATCACGATAAAAGAATAAAATTTGGTGATGAGGAGTATAGACGGAGGTCCAACATGGCTGTCCTAGACTGGAATGAAAATGTGGACCGAGAATACACATCAATTAGTAACTTTGAAGACGCGCGACGACCAAGATCTCGATCTGGCCACAAAAACCTTGTACCGAAAACAAACAAATTTGCATTCACTTTGTGGGACAGAATTATTGAAACTTTTTATGAAAAGTGATTTGGTTAATTTATTCAGTGATAAATCATTTTACTTGGATTAAATGTCTATAAAAAAGTAAGCAATTTTATTAAAACTGTAAATTATACGCAAATTAATATTTATTTATAATTATTTGTTTACCTTTAAAACGTGTACATATAAACAGTATGAAACTTTCCTTCAACAATTTGTTTTCTTACACTCCAAACACTGGATGAAGAGTCTTAGGCTATCGAAAATGAGTGGTCAGTAATCTGTGTTATCAGATAAGCCATGTGCTTATCAGCTGGTGAGGGATAGTGATGCTAAATATAACTTAGCTGCTTTCTCTTATCTTGATAAGCTCCTCCCATAGAAAATGCGGTAGTGACTACCGCTTCCTGGGGTTTAAACCAATAACAAAAGTGACTAAAACAAAAAGATGCAAAAAATCGAATAATTCTTGGTACGACTTAACAAAATCCGAATGATTTTAAGTACGAATTAATAAAAATCTTTACGATTTCAAGAACGACTTAACAAAAAAATCCGAATGTGTTCAAGTACGACTTAGCAATTATCGAATTATTTTAGGTACAAGTTAACTTAACTTTGAACTAACAACTATTTTCTTAATCCAGAATGCGGAACCACAATTTCTGTAGAAATTAATTTTTAAACGCTAATATCTCTGCGATCAATTGTCCGATTTTTAAATAGATTTCAGTTTAAAATTCAGCCTAATAAGCTCTTTTTGCGTTTATGATTAATAACAACTTATTGCTCCTGAAAGAGTTCTAATGAAAAGATTATAGAGCCCTCCTGGCCCCCTTTTCTTGTTATCAAATAAAAGGTCTCGTTAATATAAACATATTTTGTTCAACAAGTGTACAAGAATTGATGACCCATCTATACATATCTGAACAACAATGTTTTAGGGGCCGACCCTTAAACTCCTTAACGAGGCCACCAACAAAAAACTTTTAAGTAGCTTTTCAAAGGGTTAACCTTCCGTACTGTGTGCTTGTTGCACCATCACGTCATAAAACTTACCGATGTATAGTTTACTATGTCCCATCCACCTACATTTCTGTTATTTTACCTCCCGTTTGTAACCTGCAATTTCACTGTGTAAAGTCAACACAACAGTCATAGCCGCAAGTTTCACAATTTACTTCTGCTTCTAATGTACTTAACATTAGAGGCCTTTATATTGCATTTCAATTCCAACAAGAGATATCCCTCTCATGCGCGGATCTAGAAAATTTTTGTCCAGGGGAGTCCGAAGGATAATTGTGTTTGCCAGGGTGGGTCCGAGGCATATTTGCGAAAATTTTACTGTGTAAATTTAATAAATTTTCATTTTCTGGGGGGGGGGGGGGGGGGCCTCTACATCCGCGCATGCCTATAACTAATGATAATCATTAAGATTCATTTCATGAATCTTAGCAACACTCATATTTAAGTCTTTTAGTACAGCAACTCTCAATTTTACAGAATATTAACGGGTACTTTACCCGAAACTCTCCTTTTCTACCTTTAACTTAGTACACTAACATTTTCTGAAAATATGTTTTGTCTTAGAATTAGAAAGCTAATGCAATTCTGAGAAAAAGTATACCACGTATTGCTAATTCCATTGAGGTTTAAGAAAAATATGGCCATTTAAGTGAACCCACCATTTCCACTTTCTTCTATTCAACACAGATTCATCGGGTTCTCCATAGTAAAACATCTTTACCTGACCTTTTAGAGGTAAATTGTTGTTCAACCTTCTTTAATAAGTAACCTTATACAATACTACATACAACTACATGATATTATCATGATAAACCATCACATCACTTAGAAATGCCCTTACATCTATACCCTTCCCCTATCTTTTGATTTTCATAAAAAGTCATGGTTTGAAATCTTTTACCTAATTTTATGAAACTTGTGGCAATTTCTTTGAGTAATTTCTCATACATATTCGAAAACAATCATCAGTGATACTAAACATAGGTAATCATAGATTACAAAGCTCCCCGAGACGAGGCATCACTTTTATGAGGCATCACCTTTATGAGACCACTTTTATCATATTATATGAAAATCATAGTGAATGATCTTGGATATTCATGGATACTGTTTTGACACAATAACGTATATCATATGTTAAAAAATTCAATGATAGTCATATGTTCATTTCATACGGTATAATAAGATACAATGTTTATCAATACAATAATATAAAATATGATATTGCATCCTATGATACTTGCAATATATATCATATAATACTGTAATAAATAATGATGCAATATGATATTGTAACATATGATATGACATTTTATCACGTTATACATTATTGTATTTGATCACATAATACAATATCATAATATATAATATACATAAGATACAATATAGTATTATATGATACAATATTATATCACATAATACATCACAATATTGTAACAAATGATATTATATTGTTTAATATAGTATGACATTGTATTGTATGATACTGTATCATATTTGATACATAATATGATATTGTAACGTATGATACGATAACATTTGATACAACATTATATCATATCATTTGATACAATATCATGTGATATAGTAATATATTATATAATCCAATATCATAGTATACAATATCGCATCATGATACAATATTATATATTACAATATCATATAATACAATTTCATGTGAAATAAAAATATATAAATTAATATCATATTAAACAATATAGTATCATGATACAATATTCTATATTATAAAATATCGTATCATACGATACAATATTATTAATTGCAATATCATATGAAACAATATCATGTGATAAAATAATATAAATTACAAAATCATATTATACAATATTGTATTATAACAAACAATACTATGCATAACAATATCATGATACAATATCATATCGTATCATATAACTTTTTACAATATAATATGATATAATATTGTATCATATAAAACAATAGTGCATCATATCATACAATACTATATCATAGGAATCATGTTATTTCATTTAACAACAAACACATCTATCAAGCAGGTTTGAATGAGGTAGATTTTTTTTAGCATCCTTGATAATGAAGATAAGGCTCTGCATCTGAAACTACCTCTGCGATTCATTTATATTATTGTTAAATCAACTATGCAAGCTATTATTTATAAAACATGTTACCTGTTCTTAAAAAAAAACTTAACCTCCTCAAGCATCCAAAACCTATGGCTCAGATTCAGCATTCAAGCCTATCAGTTGCATCAGTATCATAAGACACACCACCCATGCAAGATTAGTAAAGTTAGGACCAGCAATAACTACGATATAATCATCAGAGGGCTCCTGCTCCAAAACTTTAACCTGAGCTCTTAAAACCTTAACCACCTCCAGCATCCGAAACCTATGGCTCAGATTCAGCATTAAAGCCTGTCAGGTGCATCAATATCATAAGACGCACCATCCATGCAAGTTTGGTGAAGTTAGAACCAGTAATAACTAAGATATATTTTTTAGCATCCTTGATAATGGAGATCAGGCTCTGCATCTGAAGCTACCTCTGCGATTCATTTATATAATAGTTAAATACACTATGAAAGTTTGAAATAGTACTATTATCTATAAAACATGTGACCTGTTCCAAAAAACTAAACTGTAAACCTTCCTCCTGAATAATCACCAAGTCCAATTGTTGGTTACCAAGTAGTTTATTAATCAGCGTGATCGTATAGTCAATTGAAAGCAGCCCAAATCAAAGATCTACTTAACATAATTTTACATGAGTATATATAACATTTTACTTATGATGGACAGTTCTGACTAGTTCGGCCCATCTACAATGATCATGAGTGAACATTAAGTGTTCAAATTCCAGAGTTATATTTTATTTCTAAATAAAGTAACAAAACTGTCAAAACTGTCTATCAAAGAGTAAAGATGCAGGATTTGAGTCTCCGAGTCCTGAGTCTCGGAGTCCCCCCATCTGGGTATGAGGCATCACTTACTCATAATACATTCATTCGTACATGGCTAAAAGGTTACAAAGGATATATAGAATAAGCAATACATGACTCAATATAGAGTACCAGAACTATCGATGCAGACACAGAATCGCCAAATATGACAATTTGTTTATAAACTCTCAATTTGGATATTATTATGCCCGTATTATGCACCTGGTTTCATAACATCATTTAGGAATACTGCGCAGTGCTACAAGAGTCACATAGTTTATTCTGTTAGTTATCATTAACACAATTCATTACACAGTATCTATGTATACATAAGTATCATAGTGACCAATTTGTAATAGTAACAATTCAAGGTCATAGCATGGCTATCTGTTTATAAAACCTCATCCAGCATCCGAAACCTATGGCTCAGATTCAGCATTCAAGCCTGTCAGTTGCATCAGTATCAAAAGACACACCATCCATGCAAGTTTGGTGAAGTTAGGACCAGCAATAACTAAGATATAATCATCAGAGGGCACCTGCTCCAAAAACTTTAACCAGCTCTAAAAACCTTAACCTCCTCAAGCATCCAAAACCTATGGCTCAGATTTAGCATTCAAGCCTATCAGGTGCATCAGTATTATAGGACACACCATCCATGCAAGTTTGGTGAAGTTAGGACCAGTAATAACTAAGATATAATCATCAGAGGGCACCTGCTTCAAAAACTTTAACCTGCTCTAAAAACCTTAACCTCCTCAAGCATCCGAAACCTATGGCTCAGATTTAGCATTCAAGCATATCAGGTGCATCAGTATTTTAAGACACACCATCCATGCAAGTTTGGTGAAGTTAGGACCAGTAATAATAAAGATATAATCATCAGAGGGCACCTGCTCCATAACTTTAACCAGCTCTAAAAACCTTAACCTCCTCCAGCATCCGAAACGTATGGCTCAGAAGCAGCATTCAAGCCTGTCTGGTGCATCAGTATCATAAGACGCACCATCCATGCAAGTTTGGTAAAGTTAGGACCAGTAGTAACTTAGAAATTGCTATCAAAGGGCACTTGCACCAAAAACTTTAGCCTGCATCAAAAACCTTAACCTCCTCCAGCATCTGAAATTCATAGCCCAGATTCAGCATATAAGTCTTTCAAGTCCATAAGTAGGTCCAGATGCATCATCCATGCAAGTTTGGTGAAGTCAGGACAAGTAATAACTTAGATACAGGACCTGCAACAAAAACTTTAACCAGGTCCGGACGCCAACACCGACGCCGATGGTATAGCATAAGCTCCCCCCTACTTCGTCTCGGTGAGCTTAAAATTGATCTTTTTTTTTTGTTTATTGGATGATTTGTAGCATTTTTATTAACAAATAGACATGCTGTCCTGCATGTGATTTCTTGTTTCCATAAAAAAAGTAAGCTAACAATCAATATTTAGTGAACATCTAATCTACTCTGGTTTCTAGTCTTCTTTTAACCATGCTAAAACAGCATGATCTACAAGTTAGACATCTGCCTTAAATTAAAATTAAATTCAAGCACACCCGAGGAGCTGGAGACGATGAAAATTCATGAAAAATATTCAAATTTTACATGTTTTTTCCTACATTTTGTTTTTGCACGTATACATTAAAAAGGTAAAAAGATGTTGTTTCTTGTTCATTTCAAAAGTAATTATCATAGCAGATGTTATTTCAAGGCAAAATGTACAATTACATATCCTACATGTAATCTTAATGGAGACAATTGGAAAGAGGTGGTGATTTTTCAACCATGTAAACACATCTAAACTGATAATGTTTATCATTATGGAAAACATAATTGCATACTTTTATTGAAAAACAAATTTTCACAACTAACAATTGTAAATTTTTTAAAACAGCTTTAATTTTGTTTTTGATATTGTCTTATCACATAGAAACCACAACAAGGCATGATGCTTTCTTAAAGTTCCATTATTGTTCATGCATAATCCGATTTAATTTGAATTTAATAGTCTGTAGAACACAGAGAATATATGGGTTGGGGTGACAGGTTAACCTCAAAAGCTGAAACCACAAGAATCAACCAGTAAAACCCATGTGACCAGGTGGTAAGAAGAGTCCATTTTGGGCTGAAATTAAAAACCAATTAGCTGTGTTAACATACTAATAATAGCTGTGTTTACTGCTTACATTAGCATATGCATAGTAAATATATGAATATTTTCTGAAAAAAAATGCACTGACCATGCAGTGTGAGAAGAATAACATATCCATGAGCGGATCTAGGGGGGGGGGGGGGGGGGGGGGCCCCACACCCCCCTGGGAAAATGAAATTTATTAAATTTTCACAGAAAAATTATCGCAAATATGCCTCTGCCCCCCCCCCCCCCCAAGTAAACACAATTATCCTTTGGCCCCCCCCCCCCCCTGGAAAAATTTTCTGAATCCGCACATGATATCCCTAACAATACCTGACATTAACATTTAGGCGGTACAAACCAAACTTGCATATCAGGTCATAATATCATAACATTAAAAAATTTCCTGATGTATAGACACATATCAAATTGAGAGAGAGAGAGTGAGAGAGAGAGAGAGTAGACAGACAGACAGACAGAGACACAAAGAGAGAGAGTTTGCTTTACTCATAGTTCGACAGTCAATATTTCAATTCGCAAACTACAAAGGGAACCTGTCCAAACAGCGTCAAAGTATAAGCTTCTGCTAAACCATGTTTTGTCAATGCTACTGGTTTTTTTGCGAATAAATTTACCGAGGAGTTTTTTAGTTTTACTATCAATTACATGTTTTGAAAACAATACTATGCATAATGCGCATAAAATTTCATGAACTATTTTGGAAAGCTTTGTTATTCGGCTACAGTAAGGTAAAATCAATAAATGTAAAATTTCAAGCCTTTATCTCAAAGGCTTTATTTAAAACGCCGCGGACAAAATGAGTTTTTTAAAATTTAAAAAATGACGTAACGTAAAAGCGAAAGTGACGTTTTCATGGAAACTGTAACAACTTTGAGGTAAAATGGTTGCACAAATCTTTGAAAGTTTCATCAAAATCGAAGGAAAACTTTTTGAGCTATGAAGCCGAAAAGGAGTCAGGAAAAAAAGAAGAAAAAGTATAATAATAACTAGACACAATCTCGTTGCGAGCAACGAGGAGGTCTTCCGTCCGGTTTTTAAAAGAGGAAATGACCTTGCTTTTGATCTCCATCAACGAAACATATCAGGAAATGCAGATGGGATCTAAATGAGCGATGGATGAAGGACTATATACCCCGTTGGGTCCCTAATTTGAGGGATCAGCCCCATTTTATTTCATATCAAATTAAAGGTCATCAGATTTTAATATATTTTGTGTAAAAAGTGTTTAGAAATGTGATACCGTTCTTGATTTATCTGAAAATGATCGTTTTAAAGAGACAGTACGGCGCATCTTATTAAAAAACTGACTTGAAAAATTTTCCGATCGGGTTCGGTATTTTTGTACTACTCATAAATGTATAAACTTTCAGAAAATTACAAATTTTTCCATGAAATAAATCTAATTATTTCATTAAAATTAAAAAAATTACGAATAACCCATACATATTTACATCGCAACGTGTTACGGGATTCAGCCATCTATACTATTATGCAAGCGTATTTACTGTAAACAAAACACATGCAGGGCTCACGAAGATTCTTCTTGACATGTTAGTTGATAGAAATATGTCTTTTCTACTTCTCCCAGGTAATAATTGTTCAAAGTGTTCAAAATAACCACAATTATTATTATGTAAGCATGTATTTTGCGTGTTTATCATAGGAGTCGCTACAACCTAAATTCATTTTTGTAAGTGAGCCCCTTGAGGGGTAATTTGACATATTTATGTCTGTTCATTTTAAAATGAACTGAAATTGGTAAACCATTAATAAATTATCGAGAAAGTGAAGATGTGTTCCGTTTAGAGAGTCCCTATTACCTCGTATACCATGATGATTGTAGTCGGGCGAAGATCTTGTAGTTTTCAGCACGTGTCAATTACTGTCAATCAAAAATCAACGTGGTACAAATAAAAGATGTAAGATTATTCCGGTTTATACGACCCTTAGATTTCCGGAAGCTCATAATTACATTAATTAGGTATGTGAAAGGGATTTTTATGTACTTCAACTGTCACAATCAACGTTATTTCTTATTTCCTACCGATACAATGGGTAAATCAAGATCTAAAGTTATTCACACATGTGTTTTTAGCTGTACTGTCTCTTTAAAGGCCGAACATTTTTACCGGGTGGTAAATCTCAGGTGAGGGCGGGGCTTAATTTCTAAAGGCGTGAAAGCCTCCGGGGCTTGCAGTCTACCTGCGGTCGTGAACGCTGCTAATCACTACACATAGGATGCAAATTAATACACAGGAAATAAATAATTAGTCAGAATTGGTCTTAGTTTGAATATCTTATTGTTCTAATGACCATACGAAGCGATTTTATATAGAAATGTTATGCATCGAAGTATGTGTCGTCCGAATTTTCTATAAGCACACGTGTGTAAAGCACAATTGAAAAAAATCAGTAAATTAATTCTGCTTCAAAAATATAACTCAGTACATTGTTTTTAGCACTTGACATTGTTTAAGAAGTTAATTTAACAAATATAATTGTATAAGAAAACCATACGATCAGTAAGAATGTGGAATGTAAAGGCAGCCATGTTACGATGACAATTAATGGAGTTCGTTTCCTAACTCGTGCACCAAGTTCCAATTGAGTGTATTACCAGTAAATAAAGCTTAAGTAGCTCATAAGTTTGTTTTAAAAACAAAATTTTATATGTTTTGGAGCTGCTCATTTATCTTCGTGGAATTTATTAGGTCACATACATTCAACATATGATTCAAATATAAATTGCGTATTTTCAATTACTGAATAATTATTTTATATAAACAATTTTAATACCGGTAATGTTAAAAATTCTATTTTTAACTCCCCCTTTTAATACGTGACGGAAGATATCAAAGATAACGTTGTTAATTGCTAGTAAACAGAAATCCGCAGACCTGGCCAGATCACGCTCGAACGATCACGTCAATCAAACTGGGTGCTATTGTTTCAAACTTGATTGACAAGCGGTATCATTTTGAAGTTTGTACAGGTAAAAAAGGGGGCGTTTGTAAAATGTTCGGCCTTTAAGAACTGACCCTATAACTCCTTTATGGGAACAGATAACAAACAAATTATGGTTGCAGATTGTTAACCACATTTTTTTATTTAGCATCTTTTGTGCAATATTGCTCCCAAAAATTGGGGTTTTTTTTATTTTGAGACGTTAATGATCAAAAGTTCGGACTTCTGGCCCCTTAAAATCCCTAATTACATAACATCGGAGTAAACAATTTTCATGTATAGGTACATAACATTTCGATGAACATAATTGCTTCGGTAATGAATTACAAAATATTTCACAATTAAAAGTTATGATTAAAAGACTTTAGAGCCCTATCGGATCCTAATTTGAAGAGCCAGCCCCATTTTCTTGATGTCAAAAGAAAGCTCTTGTCATTTCAAACACATTTTGTTCAACAAGTATTTAGAAATTGTGTACCGTTCTCGAGATATCTGGAAGAGATCGTTTCAAGGGCCGACCCTATAACTCCTTTTAGGGACCGGTTAACCAAACAATTATGGTTGCATATTGTTAACCATATCATTCTGATCATCTTTTGTCCAATATTGCTATTCAAAATTTTTCTCCATTTTCAGATATATAAGATAAAAATTTCGGACTTCTTGCCCCTTAAAATCCCTAATTACGTAACAAAGGAGTAAACAATTGTCATGTATAGGTACATAACGTTACGATAAACATAATTGCTTCTATAAAGTATAACACAATATTTCACAGTCAAAGGATATTATTAGAACACTTTAGAGCCTTTTCGGCCCCTAATTTAAAAGGCCAGCCCCTTTTTCTTGATGTCAAATGAAAGCTCTTGACTTTATAAAGTTTTTTTGTTCTACAAGTTCTAACAAAATACTTTTCAGAAAAGAGATATTCAAAGAAAACCACAAAAAATCATGACGCTTTTTTATCTGAATTGTTTAGCTCAGGCGAGCTTCGTTGATTTATGTCACAGAACAATGAAAATGTTTCTGTCACATTCACAATAGTAGGTCTACAAACCTTGAACATTTGAATCGAATATCTGTTTTCGTTTAGGAGAAAATTCATAGACAAGCCGACCCTCTAAAAATCGTTAAAACGTCAATATCTCTAAAACGGAAATGACATCATCAATACAAAAAATTTCCAATAAGGTTCAGATCAATATGTGTTAGTTCTGAAAGTTTCATAAAAATCAGCCAAGCCGTTCCCGAGAACTCGCATGCACAAAAATGCGTAAGAAAAAAAAGAAGAAGAAGAACTAGATCTCGTTACGAGTAACGAGTAGGTCTTCCGTCCGATTTGTTTTATATGATACGATGAAATATCGATACTCTCTGCCAAATCTGAGATCTCATTGAAACTATGTTTTTTGTCTCGGGACCGTAAACGGACGAACGCAATTGATTAATGAAAATAAACACTGATATTTCTTGTACATTTGCCTAGTGTACATCACTGTTTATCAGGCTAGATGAAACACCCAAGATAGTCTGTTAAACTTGTTAAAACGTGAATTGTTTGGACCCTTCCGGTGAGAACCGGAAGTGACTGTTGACAATATAAACGCGTCAAGCACATCTTCAATCAAATGTCTATCATTCATAAAAGTTTCGTGTCTCAATCACTTACAGTGACTTAAATCTCGCGAGTATCAAATTTGTAAAAAAGAAGGCTACCTAAGATATTTAATTTGATATATCTCACCGGAAGTTGAATATGTTTGCTTATTTAACATTGTAATAGATAACATATATAAGATTTTATACTGATATATTCATTCCCTGTAAAATAAATAAAATAAGAAAAAAATAATTTTTGAAGTGCTTCCAAACAACTTGATTTGTTTTAACCCTTCCGGTGAGGACCGGAAGTGACGGTTAACAAAATAAAAGCAGTTAAACGAATTTTCTATCAAATATCTATCATCCATGTAAGTTTCGTGTCTTGAACACTTACAGGTTTTGAGATCACGGGGGTACAAAATCTGTTTAAAAAAAACTACCTGAGATAATCGAGATATCTCACCGGAAGCAGACCTGTTTTGTTTATTCAACATCGCATAGATGACATATGTAAGAATTTATACTAAAATATTCATTCTATGAAAAATAACTTTAAGACGTAAAAAAAAATAATATTTAGTTACTTCCGATGACGACCGGAAGTTACGACGAACAAAACAAAATAGTTGAAACACGTCTACGGACATTCTACAATGTTTGGATGTTCAAGTCTTTGTCGTTTCTGAGATCTCGAGGAAAGAAGGTTCCTGTCGTGGGACAGGAAACGGCCGACCGGAAATGAATTTTTAAAAAAGAAATAAAAACCCTGGAGATGTTATCAAAATCTATTATTCCTGAAAATTTCAGGAAATTCTATTCAGTCATCTCGGGATATTCTGCTGAAGAAAAAAGGGGGGAAAAAGAATAACAAAATTGGTACCCAAATTTCGTGCCTCGTTGAGCTCCAAGAAATGGCGCCACTGGCATAAAACTTAATAGGGCTCAACTTCAAGCTATAGTCTACATATCCTGAAAATTTCATAGTCATATCTATGATAGTTTCTGAGATCATCTCTGCACAATATAGCTCGTAAAAATTACAAAATGGCCGATAAATCGGTACCGGAAGTGACGACAGCAAAAATATCAAAAATGTATGAAGTTTATATCAAGTCCCATCAACTGTAAAAAAAATGGTGAAAATCGGTCAAATAGTTTTCGAGAAATGGCGTGCACAAAATTTGTGGAAAAAAAAAATAATAATAATAAGAAACAGTACGAAAACAATAAGGTCTTCCGTTGGAAACGGAAGACCTTAATAATAAGGGAAAAAGAAACAAACCAATAACAAGAAGGTCTTCCGTTGGAAACGGAACACCTTAATAAAAAGAAACCGAAGAATAACAAGAGGGTCTTCCGTTGGAAACGGACGACCCTAATAAAGAAAAAAAAAACGTAGAATAACAAGAGGGTCTTCCGTTGGAAACGGAAGACTCTAATAATAACTAGAGCAAAGCTCGTTGCAAAGCATCGAGTGGGTCTTCCGTTAATGTCGAAAGTAAAGCTAGAAGTTCCTCTAAGAAGCAGAGTTCTTAAACCAATAAAAATGAATAACTAAAACAAAAAGTCCAAAAATCGATTTATCCGAATGATTCTTGGTACGGATTACCAAAAACCTTACCAATTTCAAGAACGACTTAGCAAAAACAAATCCGAATGTGTTTAAGTACGACTTAACAGTTAACGAATTATTTTAGGTGCAGTTAACTTTGACATAATATTATTTTCTTAACCAAGAATGTGGAATTAAAAATTTGGGAAATATCAATTTTTAAATCCCAATATCTCTGTAATGCATCGTCCGATTTTAAAACAAATTTCAGTTTTGAATTAGGCTTAATAAGCTCTTATTTTTTGCTCTGAAGATTAATAAATTAATCATCGCTAAAAAAAGTTATGTAAACTTATTTTGTTCAACAAGTGTTCCCGATTTGATAACCGTTCTAGAGATATATGAAGAACTGTGTTTTGGGGGCAGACCCCTAAACTCTTTACCGTGGCAACCAACAAATATTTTTAGGTATCATATTGTTAAGAACATTATTTTGAGCAACTTTTCTTTTACAATGCTTTTCAAAGTATTTCTCGTTTTCTAGATTTTAATGATCAAAGTTCGCCCCCAGTGTTTCAGAAGTCTCATTCTGGAGAAAGAACTAGATCCCGTTATCATGAATTTTGATCCCAAACATACTGATATGAAAGATTTTATAGATTTAATTGTTAAAGTATTAAATAAAGCCTTTAATTAAAAAAAACCCCAAATTAAATATTTTCTGCAATCTATAAATTAATTATTTATGGTAAGGGGATTGTGGTGAAAAGTCTAGTGAGGCAGTTGCATCATTGACACAATGGAAGCTACGCCCCTGGCATCATAGGAAAATATCGACACATTGCTGTCAGCTGTTCGCAATCAAAACAAGGCGCGTTGACGTGGCGAATCGTACGATACTTATTTCGATTAAAACAAACATGTTTGTGTTTGATATGCAGAGTTCAAATTCACATGTATAACTTGCACTTATGCATTTATTTTGCAAGTAAATAATTATAATAAATAGGCCTAGGTATATTGAAATATTTACAAACTCTTCATTCAATGATCCAATATCAGGGTACGTGTTGTTCGATTATTCAACAACTGTCTGTGACGATTAGGCTCGGCTTATATTGCAACTTACGCTTTTATCAAATCTCAGCAAAGTCTTTCTTAACTAATGACTTTCAATAGCTTTTCGCTGTTAAAATCGGGAACAGTGTGTTCCATCTGCTTCGTTTTTACTATGATTCCGGTAAAAAAAAAATGCACACGCTGATTAACTATTTAATAACAAAGAGTTCGGTTTTATGACCAGCATGCAATTATCGAACTAGTTTTGGTACGAGTTAATTTGACTTTTAACTAAAGACTATTTTCTTAATCTTGACTGCGGAATCAAAATTTCCAGAAAAATCAATTTTTTAACCCCAATATCTCTGCAATGCAACGTCAGATTTAAAAACGGATTTCAGTTTCGTATTCAGCATCATAAACTCTAAAAGATCTTTTGAAATTAAACAAAAACTTCGAAATTTCGAAAAATTTCTATTGCTTCCGGTTTTGACCGGAAGTGACGGAAGGTAAATCCCAGCCTTCTTTCCAAATACAATTGATAAATTTTTGAACACCGATAATTTCAAGTCCCTATCTAAAAGCGTTTTTGAAAAATGCCCCGGACAAAATCACTTTTTGAAAATTTTAAATTGACGTTTCGTACAAACGGAAGTGACGTTGTAATGGAAACTTTAATGGCTTAAGGGAACTATAATGGCACATAACTTCTGAAAGTTTTATTGAAATCAGTTGAAAAATTTTGACAAATATGGCTGTTTACTCCATTCATAACAGAATACAAAGTCATTTTAAGTTTATTTGTGGGTTGTTTCCGTTCTGAAGTGAAAAGGTCTTTCATGAAGTAGGCTATATGTGTGTTTATTGCTCAGAAAATATCTTTTTAAAGCTTTCAACAGGAATCTTCCTAGAATTTTGTTTGAAATTTACAGCCTGCATCTGAATTGCACAATTCTGATAAAAATATACAGTAAAAATTAAATGCATGTATACTGGGGGGAAACATGTAGAGAATGGCAACATATCTTAAGAGTTCTTTAGCCTAGGCTATAGCTGGCCATTAATAGTATACAGTTATATAACAGAATTTTGAACATTCATTTGGACTTACTGTTTCTCGATGATTTACAACAGAAACTATGTATGTATGAATTACATTTGGCAAGGCAAATGTATATGTAAGATTGCTTACCTGAATCTAAATGTCATAATATTTATTTGTACCTCATCCACTCTTTTAAGATTCTTTCTTTACATTTAATAATGTGACCCTATCTTAATGTACGGAACCTGTGGGAGAGGGCCCACTCTGCGCCCTGCCACCAAAAGTCAATCAATGTATTATTGCGACTGTGTATAAATTTATATTGAAAAAAAAATTGATTAGATGTGTTGTCATATAACTAAGCAATATTCAAGTAGTTACAGTATGATTTATTCTCTTTCATGCACTTTGTTGACGTTAACCATCATTTGCTGTCCTCTACATTACGAGATGGAGCCACTTGGTCAGCACCATTTCACCAGATCCTGTGAAGATTTCTAACCATCATGCAGATCCTGTGGAGAATCCCAAAACCACCATACAGATCCTGTGCAGAATCTATAACCTTCATGCAGATCCATTTCCATCATCACTCATCACTGTTCTCGCCTACTTGTCATGGCTTTTAAAGCTTCATCATTGTTATGCCAATCATCGATATCTCGTTGAACAAAAATATTGGAGAATTCTTTATAAATTTGTTTGTTTCTAAAATAGATAGACCTCTCTAATTTTGCACTGTTAATTTTTTATATTATTTTATCTACAAAATTACGACACTTAAATGCAACAAGGACATACGTGGACATGAAATGGTCTTATTTGGACTAAGGAAAAGACAGTTGTATCAGGAATATACACCCTTTAGACTGGCGGAAGATATGATATCAATATACCCTCATTTACTGATTTAGTAATACTTTGAAACATGTCTAAGACCCTATTTTTATTCCTTCCTGTCCAAGTTTAATATGATATTACTTTTTAATATCAATCATTGGCACTATTTGTGTGTTTTTTTGTTTTTGGGTGGGGTTTTTTTTGGGGGGGGTAGGGGGGGGCTCAATTCTTGATATTGGCAACATCTTGAATATTATGTTAAAACTGAGACAAAATAACATGTATTTTTAAAACTAATTTATTTTTAACTAATCACCAATTATTTCCAAGTTTGATCACAGGTCTGAAAGGTATTTTCTCCAGGTAATTCGATTTTCTGATGTAGGATGTCATCACTGAACAGTCAGCTGGTCAAGCATTGGATCCAAGACGAGGGGTAAAACTCTGTGTTTATAAACAGGTAAAGGTAGATATCGAGTCACAAAATCAACTAATTTTTAGGTATCGGTAGTTTTGTAAGAATGTAAGATGATTCTTTATTAGAAGCCTGCCTGAATTTCAACCCGGTATAATCAGACTAATCAAAGGGAAATAACACATCCATCAGTGACTAGTATAGTCAAAGAATGATAAATCATACATTTTACTATTCAAAAGTGCAGCTTTCATATTTTTAATTTTCCACATTAGATATTCTTATTCATAGAAAAAATTGAATCATCGACAAATATAACTGATGTAATAATTGTACTTAATATATATTTCGGTTTCTTAACCATGTCTTATAATTTTCGGCATTTTTCAGACCCTGGAGATCATATTAATAACAGCTGGAAAATTACTACTATCACAGCAAGCTTAGAATCTACGTACTAGCTCTTTTATTGGGAGGTTTGTACCTTAAAGATAAGTGTAATTTCTGAAATTCTGAAATTATTTCACAAAAAACCATAAAATGCTTCCTTTGGTGGTACATGCGAGTGCAACGGTAGCTATGATTGAGGGAAAATACAGAAATAACCCAGCAGGTTATGTAATATATTTTCTGTAATGATTTCTACCTTAATAGCCCATATATGAATAACCAAAGAAACCATTTTTACCTCACCTAAGATGAAAACTCAAGACTTCTCTAGAAACACTGGGCCATTTTTGACCACACTTGGCACAAACCATTATTGGGTAAAGGGGATTCAAGTTTGTTAAAATGAAGGGCCACGTCATCTTTCAAGAGGAGATAATTAAGAATTATTGAAAATGTGTTGGTATTTATTTTTTTAGAAATCTTCTCAAAAACCGTTTGGCCAGAAAAAGTTGTAACTTGTGTTGAAGCTTCTTCAAATAGTGCAGATTTATGTTTCTCCAAAAAATGATCCCCAGGGGTAGGGTTGGGCCATAATGGGGGTCTAATTTTCACATTGGAATATGTAGATAAAAATTCTTCTTGTCAAAAGCCATTTGGCTTGTGTGGAAACATCCTCAGGTAGTGTAAATTTAAGTTTGTTCAAATCATGATCCACGGGGATAGGGTAGGGCACATTGGAGGGTCAAAATTTTACTTGGTAATATAAAGAGAAAAATCTCTTAAAATCTTATTCTCAGAAACCAATTGGCCAGAAAAGCTGTAACTTGTGTGGAAGCATCCTCAGATATAGTAGATTCAAGGTTATTCAAATCATGAACCCTGGGGGTAGGATTGGGCAACTTTGGGATGGGGGGGGGAGTTTTAAGATATTTTTATATCGGACTTCTTCTACTAAATTCTCTTAATATTTTGTATATGACTCCATAAAGCTGATTTTATTTTGGCTATTTTTTTCCCAGGTGAGCAATGTGGCCCATGGGCCTCTTGTATTTATTATATTTACATCTCTCTCTCTCTCTCTTACTTTCTCTCTAAATCTCAATTATTCATTAAAAGCAAGTTTGTAAGTTACCAGTTTTCTC
Organism: Magallana hongkongensis; assembly: GCA_016163765.1. Lineage (NCBI taxonomy): Eukaryota > Metazoa > Mollusca > Bivalvia > Ostreida > Ostreidae > Magallana > Magallana hongkongensis. The sequence goes on from WFKH01003881.1 coordinate 66,377,962, forward strand.
AGTACATTGCATAGAAGGTACAACTAATTCGTCCATATATGGTCATATACAACAACTATTTGTAAGTCTGCGGTCAGTCCGTGCTATCAATGTTACTAAGTTACAATCGATCACAAATTAATCCAAACTTTGATAAATAAGGACTTACACGCGCTGACCTCAGACTTCCAAGTTGTTGTAGTAATCACGCGAACCTTATAGTGTATGGAAGAATTGGCCGTTCCTTCTGCGAAACGTGCTGATAGACAATAACGATCAATTTTACATGACGAGCTAAGGCGATCGAGAGTTTATTTTTTTCTGCAATTCTCACCTTCTTCATACACACATGAAACATGAAAATAAAGCATTTCATTGTTTAATTGACGCCTGATTAAGCATTTGATAATGCAAATACTTCTTCTCAGCGGTAGATGGTTTTCCAGACTATGAAATTATGTACTGTTATCAATTTAGAAGAACGTTCTACCTTGAGAAAGAAATGTATGCAATGTCAAGAGCCTTAGAATACCATTAAAGTAATCAACCACACTTCATAATTATACAATATATTTACATTTATTATTTAATATATACATATAAACAGTATACATTGCATTTAGATTTAACATATATTAAATATATAACAATATTTATACACACTCAGTTTGATGGCACGCAATGATTAAAGTTTCATATCACCACATTTGGTCTGTTGACAGTCACATCCAATATACAAACACATCCAATATATAAACACAGTTAGTTTACATCCAATACATGAAACAATCAGTCAGTTGACACATATTATTTAAACACAGTCAGATACATGTAGTTTGTTCACATGAAAGTTGTAAAACACTCAGTTTGTTGACTTTTAAACAAATTTATTTACATGAAACATTTAGCTGTTGTCACTTGAGAACTTTATTGAAATGTAATTTTATAACAATAAAATGCTTTTTTTTGTGATTCATTCGGGATACGAAGGTAGCGACATTGCAGAAAAAATACATTACCCGCTAACACGGGTTATGTCAATTTTTTCTGCAATGATCGCTACCTTGATAACCCGCATGAATCACCAAAGAAAGCATTTTCTTTAATATATTAACATTTTTCTTTTAACTTATTAATAAATTGATTACGAAAATTAAGTAAAATTCACTAAAGCAGCCAAATTGTCTCCTGTGAGACTTTAAGTCTGAACTCATCATGATTATTTCGTGCAGTCCGTGATCTTTTTTAGGTCGCTATAGGTTTTGACCAATCGATAAACAGGGCGTGTCAATTTCTGTCCTGTCAGTTTCTCGTCAGTTTCAGCTGCTGTAGATTTCGACCAATCGATAAACGGGGCGTGTAGATTTCAGTCTGGCTGTTTCTATAGAGCTATGAATTAACTATAAGTTTCCGTAAGAAATAGAGGAAATAATACTTGGTAGATGTAAATATAAGATTATGAACCATTTGGTTAATATAAAACATGGTTTATTTCATTTTTAATATGGATTTCTTCACTAATGTTACATGTAAATAAATAAACAAATAGTTTAAACGTTATAAACACAGTTTATTTATATGTAATATTGTATTTTTTTCGCTTTACCTGTGTCACACTCAGCCACAAAGAGGTTGTCTCTGGTGTCCACCATAAACCACATGATTGCTGTAAATGACAGTTGTCAATGTAGCGGAGGAACTGTCCGTCCTGATCCAGGATGTGAATACGGTCGTTGTTAAAGTCTGCTTTCAGGAACCGACCCTGGCTGTCTGTTGTGATGCCGTATGGTCTAAATGATCCCTTGGTAGTAGAAGGACGACCAGTGTAGGTAAACCGGAGTTTCCGGCCTGATTGACCACCACTACTGCACGGGCATCATAGTCTGACACACAGATATCTAGGTTCCTGTTCTCACTGATGTACTTAATGTTGTTATGTTTACCAGATGAATATAGAGGCTGTCCTTTGTCATCGTACTGAATACTTTGTTTCTCTGTGGAGCCAGAGTAACACACAACTTTTGTTGGTTTATAATCATCACTGACCATGACAACCAGGAGGTCACCAGAGGAGGTACTACAAACACCGCGAGGTCTCCACCCCTGTAGTCTGATCACTGTCTGTATCTGTGTGTTCTTCACTATGTTCACAGTTCTTTGTTATCAGTATAAACTAGATCACCACTCCTTGTCACTGCTATGTCTGTTGGATAGTTCTCTGACTTGGTTTGGACTGCTTTTACTAGTCCCCCCCCCCCCCCGTATGTTGTACAGTCTCAAGATGTTGTCACCACAATACGTCCACATCTCCTCATCACTCAGACAGGACATACTGCGTAATCCTCTATACTCGGTGTTTATCTGTGTGATGATCCGTGGTACATCAATAAGCGGTCTGTCCTGGGGAGAGGTCTCAGCACCAGGAGATTCCATGGTGTAGCCATGTTCTTCTGTTTTGATAGATAACGCTGACAGAGAACCAAACTGTTGATAAAGCTGTTCTTTGTTGATCCTATGAGGGGTAAAACTTGGTAAGGAAACTGTGAGTTTAGGAGTCAATCTTCTGAATTCAGCATTACTGGATTTGTAGGCAGAGACACGGCTGACATCATTGGAGTCCAGTAACTTCTTCAGATCAGCAATGCTCTGTGTAATTTCAGAAATGGTGTGTTTAATTTCATCTTCCTGTTTATTTAGAATGGTCAGGTGATTGGTGTTTATTTCCTTCACGTTAGATTTCATGTTTCTGATAATGGTGTCTATTTCTCTGTGCAAGTCTTCTCCATGTTTGTCGATTTCTGTTGTTAATTTCTGTGAGTTTTCATTCAGAGCAGATTTCTGAACTGGGATAATGGATGCAATATTTTGGTATTTAGAATAAATGGATTTCTCTAGTTCTTGTAAATCTTTTTGAATGATTTATTTCTTGTTGTCCATTGCTTTTATTGTTTCAATAAATTTATAGCCGCGGTGTTTTTTAGAAGAACCACATGTTGTGCAAATAGGAATGTCACATTGTTCACAGTAAAGTTCACATAGTTTTGTGGAATGTTTTAGACACTTTGGAGTTAATCTCCTCTTTTCAAATGTCACCACTTTGTGTTCTTTGGATAGATCTGAGATATGTTCCCCCCTCACAGGCTTTACACAGATATTTGTTACAAACATCACAGTGCATAGGAGGGCCCGGGGTCTCACAGAGATGACAACGTAACACATCCTGGAGGTAGTACTCAGGGTCCATGGTTATGTACTTTGATGGGATTTTAGGAGATATTCTGAAGAAAAAAAATCCATTACTTATAGTTCACCTATACTGCTGTAAGTTGTCAGTTAATTTTCATAAAACTTCAAGGATTGTAATTTTAAACTTGCATGTTGGAAGTGCACATGTAAACTATAGTGTGCGTTTCTTGATTGTTATGACCTTCTTAACGCATTTTATTATTTATTTCATTTTTCAAACTTTTTGGAAAAAGAAAAAGAGTAACTGATTAAGAAACAAACCTCTACAGTCCAATATGGCGATATCGGTATTTTTCTTCCTGGTCTTGTTGGGCTATGTGATCGTCACGTGATCAACTTATATATAGCAGGGGTGAATTTTTTAAGGTGTCATAACATCAAAACGTGGCTGAGGCAATATAATTGCCAAATTCCCCTTTGACTTTGGTCCATTTCCGCCCGCGACAGGAACTGATTTTTTCTTTATGAGATGAAAAATAACGTGTAAGTTGTCTGACTAGTTTTGTAACAATGCGAGGTCATTTGAATTTTGTTGTTGTTTCGGGGGGGGGGGGGTGAAAAGGCCCGGGCTTGATTTTCAAGCACATGTGTAACTTTAACGTAAAGAAAATCTCATGCCTTGCTGGATGCACACGTGTTTTTTGCTATAAAATTGTAAATGAAGTGTTGTTTAAAAATATGTCAAGAGAATTTTCTCAAAAGTTCGTTAAAAAAAAAAATTGAATTTATATACAGCCTTGTCTTAATTTGCCCAATTTTGGTAATAATATATAGTAAAACTTGTGGAAGTGATACCTGCGCATCCTTCCTCGCTTAATTAATAATTAAGACGCGTACATGTAGTTTGAAAATTTAATAATACGTAGATCAACGTATCAATGTAATTACCAGAAAATTAACATAAAAAAATATTTCTTAAACTTATCAAAAATATTAAATTTTAACACGTTAGTAAATAAATTGAATTAAAGAGAAAAAATTATTGATGATGCCAAAACTTCATAAAACTGGCGCTTAAACATCTTTAGATCTAAACGTTTAGGGCCTAAAAGTCCTGCTTACAACTTTCGAAAGTGAAGTGGCTTAATTACTGTCTGGTGTAGCCTTCTTTAATTTTTAGTATCAATTATCCATATTTTCAAAGTTAACGTATATATGTGTCATAAAAAATTACTTGGTTACTAATATTTTTACCACACTTTGAGCATATTCGTAGTTAGGAAGCTATAATAAATTATTTAACACCAGCATTTCCCATCTTTCTAAGTTGTCGTTTATTTCCTCTTTATAATTCAGTGTACGTACATTGTATCTACTTTATACTACCTTTTAGCATATTTAAGTTTGTTCTCCTTCCTATATACATTTTAAAGGAACAGTAACACTCGGAACAGTTTGAACCAAGCACTTGTTACGGATCTCTTTGATTTTGTCATATTATCTTAAGCCCCCCTCCCACCCCCGAAGATCAAAACACAATGTTTTTTTTCTGCTTTCATCTTGGATTTTTGTCCATTTTTCTTTCCGCTTGTCTGTTATTTTGTATACAAAATCTTCTGTATTTAGCTTCTATGAATGAACTGATTGGTCCTGTAGATATCTCGCCATTCACGAAAATCTTGTACTGTAATAAAAAGTCATGCCAAGGATTATTGTTCACACCAAGTTTAGCGGGAGGTGGGGGTGATAAAATTCAAACCTTATCTTTTTTCTCTTTTATTTACTTATTTCTTCTTTTATTCATCTTTAACAGGTACCATGGCCACATTGGGAGTCCACTGTTCTTTGAGTATTATGAAGTGATAATTTCGGTCGGGGCGGGGTCAAATCCAATAAAACCCGAAGGGTGTATGATAGATTTGACCACGCTCCGACCGAAATTATCACCTCATAATATTCATAGAATGATTCCTTATTACTTATATTTATTTTATTTCCAATTTGTATCCTTTAAAACAACATTATTTTAAAACCACCATTTTCTATGTAGCACATGCTATGTATTATTACGCGTCGCAGCCAATACCGTCTTTCGCTCATGTTTTATGAAGTTATTGGGTTTAAGGGTTTCGACGTTGATTCGTAGGTTGATTCGTAATGTTATCACAGAAAAAGACAGTTGAAAATGTGTGTGTGTGTATATATATAATATTAAGAATAAATTATGTATCGTGTTCTTAGTATTTTATGTCTTCTTTTTTCCAAAAATCAGAAGACTACAACTGATGGCAATATCACGATTATCAGTTTTATTATTCCATTGATGGAGATGGACAACCGTAGAATGAACATCATTTCGCCGCTGTGCACTCCTTTTTATTCTTACTATTGGTAAACCTTGATATATAGTACAAACCAGGGTGGTGGGTTGTCATTCTTAACAAATTTAGAATACAAAAATGGGAAAATAAGGTTCTGATACATTTGTTGTCATCAATTTATCTCATCCTGGTTTAAGAGCTCTTAAAGCTTTGGATATCCTCATACTACGTTAATTACAACAATTATATTAGAAGTGAAATTTTAATCCGCTTTCATTATTTTTGTCAATTCAATTCAATTTATTGTCCTTAAGCTTTACAACTCATCGGAATAAAAAGTATAGTACATATAATATGATATATAAATTTGCAATTTGCAGTAGGTAAGTGGGTATAAGGAAATATAATGCACACAACATAAAATTTAAATTGACATATATGTATACTAAGTAACAAACTGAAATATCATAAAAATACTGAGCTCTCATTTTTTGTCATTTGTGGCAAAGATATTGGATGTATTTGTAACAAGATAACTGGGATTATTGAGGTTCCGATGGTTCTAACAGACAACTTAGAGTTTTGAAATCGTCACCATATACATATAATAATGATAAGACAGTATGATTCATCAAAAATAATAATACAACTGTCATAAGAACGTAATTTTCCTAGACATCATGTAGTGTTGTCTAATCAAGCCTGTCAGTCAATTCTAAACCTTTAACCTCACCCCCTACCCCCTTACCCGCCCCTTCCCAATTAAAACCCCGTACGATTACATATCTTCTGGAAACTTTCGAACTTAAGTTGCATCCGATGTTATTTTCCTGAGGACTATAAGTGTTAATGATTTAATGAAGATATTTTGAATTACGATTGTAAAGTTAAGGATTCCCACAGAAAGCGTTACAAAATTTAACTTCAATTTAAATCGAAATCTAATATGTACATGTACAAATATCTAAATGGAAATATTTTACATACAGTATTAGTTGAAAAAATTGTAACCAAAACTGTATCTTTTAATTATATTTTATATATTCTGCTATCCTTCACTTAATCTCAACTGACATACCGTCCATTCAAGCACAAACACACACACACACACACACACACACACACACACACACACAC
>WFKH01003881.1:66412514-66451045 GCA_016163765.1 Magallana hongkongensis
TTTCGAACAAGAAATTAGGGAGAGTAGTTCTAAATAAAAAGCAATAGAATAACCTCGGGGACAAACATAAATTAAGAAATTATATAAATTAATTTTAAAAATCTAAACAATAAAATGCTTTCTTTTGGTAGTTCATGCGGGTGTAAAGGTACATGTAGCTAACACATTACAGAAAAAGATACTAGCTAACTACATAGTCCGTATGAAACACCAACGAAAATATTTCATTGTTTTTATTTACTAAATCATGTAATGAGTTATCCATTAAAAAGTTATTGAAAATACTAAATCATCATTATTATTGATCAGAACGTTATACATCGAAGGAACAGATAGCTGATTCTCCTTATATGTGAAGGACACCACACTGAGTAACTACAACTACTTGAAAGTATATCAAATTAAGTACGTTTTAATGAATAAAACGTGCATAGATAACGGCTAACACCCTAGACTTCTGAACAATTATTTTTTTTAACACTGACTCTCCCTCAAATAGACAATATAAGGTACATTTATATTGTTAATTATGGCATTTAATTAACATCATAAGTTCCTTTTGGGTCCTTTGGAGTTCCTTTTGGGTCCTTTTGGGTTCTTTTGGGTCCTTTTGGGTAAATCGAGTTATCTATCTTTAACAACATTGAACATTTTTGCTAATTTTGTGCTAAATAATTAATAAAAAGTCAACTTTTTATTTCTTTGATCATTAATTTAGTTAAGTGAAATAAAATATTAAAGAAAATATAAAATAATCCATCAGGTAAACGGCAGGCGTGTGGTTTTCTCTCGGCAGGCGTGTTTTCCCCGGCAGGCGTCGGCAGGCGTGTTTTAGTATGACCGGAATACTCTTCAATTATAATAGGGATCGTAATGCATACAAAATTGTGTCTGCAACAAAATGAGGTCTACAGACAAAAAGATGATTTCAGGTAGTACGAAACCCACATTAAATAAGTTCTTTGGGAAAAAGTTTCAAATAAAGAGTTATAATGGCACAATTCTGGAAAAAGTTTATTTCAATCCTTTGTCTTAATCACACTTTTCATTCACTCAAGGCAGAACAAAGTCGAGGTTCACATGGTACATGTACCGCGTATTTTGATCATTTATAAACCTACATTTCAGTGGTGTTCATTTGATTTTGTGTAATTCCGCCTTCTAAATGGAGCCTAACTTGTGTTTGTTTAAGGTCACATCAAAAGTCAATATGATGACGTCATCTACGATTTTTATCATATCTGTGAAATATCTTTAAACCTTAATAAATCTAAAATTCACGCTTAGATTTCCAGTATGATAAATCTTAATAATTGAGTCATGACAATTATGCTGTTGTGCGTGTTTTATTTAAAGTTTCTTTTAAGAGACCTTTTAATGTTGCAAATTTTTATACACTCTGTCACAAGTTTCTGCTTTCATCACTTTTTCCTTGATATTTCGATAACCAAAATTCCTTTGTCCCTAAACTACGTTCATCCGTTAAAATATAAAAAAAAAACCCAGATTATCTGTAATTCTGTTTTGCATGCAAAGTCGACCATATATACTGCTTTAGGTTTCAGTAGTCAGAAAATATGCAACCAAAACTAAAAAGTATACGGGGATGTTTGAATTGCAACAGCCATGAAAGTACCAGGATGATAATGTTGAAAAATTATGCAAGATATTCCGAGTGATCACCTCTGAATTGGGAAAAAGATGTCAACACTTCCCATTATAAATCTTTAAGGAAGAAATCTGACAATGAAGATATCTTAGATATTTGCCCTTTCATCCATTTCAATTGTATTTCTTTCACAGGTATGTGTATTTTTTATTAAAAATCGTCCAAATGTGATGAAAACAATGACTTGGGACAGACTATATATAAAAGGTAATTCGCATTGCCCTATTTCTATTTATCATGAAGTTTTATCCCTTTTCTAATAAACAGGTCAGGAGTTAATTTTCACAAATTTTCGGATTACACAAAATAAATAAGATTACGTCAATTATTAATTTGTCCACAAGGATTGACAAATTTTTGGCCCATTTGCATTAATTTTGTTTTTTGTTGTTTAAAATGCTAGTAATAACTGTCAAATAAGCATCTTTTTAAAACAGTTTAATTTCCCATGTGTTATGTTTTTAACTGGGTTTTCCAATGGGAAAATCTGGCTATAATTGAAATGGTGAAAATGGCGGGTGGGCGGGTGGGCGGCTGCCAAAAGGGTACCCCTAAAAACGGTATCCCTATTGTATGGATAACTCCCCCTGCATTTTCAAGGTATTAGAAAGTTGTTGTTTTGCAGATCAATTGTACATATATATATTAGAGATCTGCATATTACTTGGATTTTAATTTTTGATAACTTATGGAAAAAATATTAGCTGTTGAACTTAGTTATTTTTTGGCAAAATATTGCATATAGAGTACCCCAATTCTCTGGATAGGTAGTGTTTATCAATTCAGGGTTGACAAATAGATTATGGATACTGTTCACACAAAACAAATCCTGGTTTGCTGTCACATTGACAGCTTTTCTCTTCTTTCGTTAACTTTGGAATAATGACAGGAGACTGTTCATTGTTAAAAATCCAGCGACAGTAAAACCATAAACGGGTGCGATAATCATTGTGACGTCATAGATATGACCTCTTGACTTTTTAAAAAGTTCACACAGAAATAAACATGTTCTCTTTAGTAAGTTCATATAAGGAAATATATTTGCAAATGTAAATGTATGAAGATAATGTACATTAAGACAAATTTATATTTTCTTGTATATCATATGTAATGAAGCTTATAACCAGTTAGCTACATTGATCAAAGTCTGACATTGTTGCTCGGGTGAGCAATGAGGCCTATAGGTCCCTTGAAATCAATGAGATATGTTTTCTTGTTGGTATTGCTTTAAATGGTATCTGCTCTATAAAACTGATCGGTTCTGTACAATTTTACTTCCCTGGTTTTTATGAATGCTCACTTCCAAGTGACAATTCATTGTTATCTAATAAAATATGATTTATTTTCAGCAGACCATGATCATTGAAGGGGGAATGCACAGCTTGACAAGAACTGTTAGGATCAAGTACATGTATTTCTTTGATGTCTTGAAAAATGTAAATCAACAGTGTATAGCTAAGTATCACACAATTACATACCAAGCAGGCACGTTACTAAGCAACAGCGAGGTGACAACCCCTATTTTTTTAGGTTTCCCCTTACTTCAAAAACGCTGTCATGAGCCCGCCCGAAGTTGCATTAATCAAAACAAAGCAGCTGGCAAGAACAAATTCTAAATTTTTCTTATAAATAGGATACATATTATAAGAGCTAGGTTTCTGCTTGTAAATGAGGCTGATCGACTATATATATTTATTTTGTTAAGTGTCAAACAACATTATAGCTGATACATACTCCACTATATACTCCACTTACCGATAGAACAGAATACAAAGTCATTTGACGTTTAAATGTGTGGTGTTTCCATACTGAAGTGAGGTCCTAATAAATGCCTTTCTGAAAGCTATAAGGCTATACATGTGTTTATTGCTGAGAAAATAATAATTTATTTTGAAAGATTTGTTTCAACAGGAATATTCCCAGAAGTTTGTTTTTAATTTACAGCCTGCATCTACATTGCAAAATTCTGATACAAATGTACAGTAAAAATGTATATACATGTATACTGTAGAGAATGACAACATTTCTTTAGAGTTATTTCCCTTAGACTATAACTGGCCAGTTATAATATCAAGTTATATTACAGAATTTTGAACATATGCACTTATTTGAACTTAGTGTTTCAAATTTCATGAAGAGAGACTATGTATCTTTACATTTGGCATATGAATGTGTAAGATTGACTTCTATAATTTAAATGTCATAATTTTTATTTGTACCTCGACCACCCTTTTAAGATCCTTTCTTTACATTTAATAATGTAAAAAATTTGTGTATCAATGTATCAATGTATTAATGTGACGGTGTCTAGATTTATATTGAAAATTTTGGTTAGATGTGTTGTCATATATTTAAGCAATATTTAAGTAATTATAGTAGATGTTTGATTTATTCGTTTTCAAACACTTTGTTGAAATTAATCATCTTTTGCCTTCCTCTGCATTAAGAGATGGTGACACTCAATTGGTCTGAACCATTTCTTCTCTTGAAGATTGCTGTGAAGATTCCCAGATCATCACGCAGATCTTGTGAAGAACCCCTAACCACCATGCAGATCCTCTGGAGAATCCCTAACCACCATGCAGACCCTGTGGAGAATCCCTAATCACCATAAAGATCCTTTGGAGAATCCCTTACCTTCATGCAGATCCTGTGGAGAATCTATAACCTTCATGCAGATCCATTTCCAAGAACAGTTGACTATATGGAGCAGGTAAAATTTTCTGAAGATTTACATGAAATGATTAATTCAATTTCTTGTGCATTGATGAGTTTAAAAATAAGATGTGAAAGGCCAAAATTGATTTTTATTGCAAAATTCTTATACTAGGAAACAAGTTAAACTACTTTTTCTGCACAAGTTCACTCAACCCCATAGAACCATCAAACACACCTGATATATTTATACTATAAATAACTCATAAACACTAGAAATGAACAGTAACACAGGTTTACCTTATGTAGTTTTTATATACATATTTATTTGTATATTAATCCCTCCCTACACTACTATGTTTTGTAAGAACACCTTTCTTCTTACTTTGTTGCCTCCTCATTTCTGTTCTCGCCTACCTGCCATGGTTTTTATAAGCTTGTATCATGGTTATGCTATTAATCATCAATATCTCTTTGCACAAAAATATTTCAGAATTATTAATAAATTTATTGGTGTATCTAAAATAGATAGATCTCTTTAATTTTGCAATGTTAATTTTTTATTTTGTTTTATGTACAAAATTGCAACACTTAAATACAATAGGGAAGTACATGAACTGGTTTTTTGGACTTAGAAACATACAGTTATATCAGGAATATAACCCTTTAGAAAAGTGTAAGACGTGATATCAATATGCTGTCCTTTAGTATTACTTTGGAACACGTCTAAGACCCTATTTTTATTCCTTCTGTCCAAGTTTAAGAGGGTTCGATGGTCATGGCCATTTTTAGACTATTTAAATCTCCTTAAGAAGACGAGCTCTGTATAAAGATATAGGAAAATGATAACAATTTTAAGCTAAAATATTTGGATTATTTCTTTACTAAAAGTTTATGACCAAAAATATCATATTTCAAAGTTAACGACAAATCTGAGGGTTAACTTGTTGACCACCAAGCCTCCTTAATATGATATTAATTTTCTGATATTAATCATTGGCACTGTTTATGTGGTTTTTTGTTTTTGTTTCTGTTTCTTTTTTAGGGGGAGCTAGGGTCTCAATTCTTGATATTGTCAATAACTCTAGCAGAATATTATGTTAAAACTGAGAAAAAAATAACATGTATTTTTAAAACTAATTTATTTTAATATCACTGACCAATTATTTCCAAATTTGATCACAGTTCTGAAAGGCATTTTCTCCCTGTAACTCGATTTTCTGAAGTAGGATATGTCATCACTGAACAGTCAGCTGGTCAAGCATTGGATCCAAGACAAGGGGTAAAACTCTGTACATATAAACGGCTATATAGGTAGAGATCGAGTCGCAAAATTAACTAATTTTCAGGTACCAGTAGTTATGTAAGAATGTAAGATGATTCTGTATTAGAAACCTGCCAAAATTTCAACTCAGTATCATCAGACTAATCAAAGGGAAATAATTCATCCATCAGTGACTTTAGTCAAAGAAAGATAACTCATACATTTTACTGGTGAACTATTAATTCAAAATGTCCTAGGACTTCAATAAAGATAAAATCTTGTAATATTTATACTAAATATATATTTCGGTTCTTCACCATGACTTATAATTTTCGTCATTTTTCAGACCCTGGAGATAATAACAGGTAGAAAGTAACTACTAGCTATCGCAGCAATCTTAGAATCTACAGACTTTCATTGGGAGGTTTGTACCTTAAAACTAAGTGTAATCTGATCCTGATTAAGTCATAAGTTGTTCATAAAAGTCTTAACTTTTTGTTTATAAATTCTGAAATTAGTTTTAAAAAACAATAAAATGCTCTCTTTGGTGGTACATGCGGGTGTGACAGTATCTACTGTTGCAGCTAAAAACATAACCCAGCAGGTTGTAATTTTTTTCTGCAATGATTTCTACCTTCATAGCCCATATATGAATCACCCAAAGAAATCATTTTTAGCTCACCTAAACTGGAAGCTCAAGTGAGCTCTTCTGATCACTTTGTATGACGTCTGTCTGTCCATCCATCCATAAACTTTTTATATTTTAGACTTCTCCAGAACCACTGGGTCAATTTTAACCACACTAAGCATAAGGCATTGCTGGGTAGAGGGGATTCAAGTTTGTTAAAATGAAGGGCCAAGACAATATTCAAGTCAGGAAATAATTAAGAATTTTGAAAATGTGTTGATATTTAAAAAAAGCCAGAAAAGGTGTAACATGTGTGGAAGCATCTTCAAATATAGTGGATTTATATGCATCCTTAGGTAGTATAGATTTGTTTTTTCAAGAAATGATCCCCGGGGTCAGGGTAGGGCCACATTGGGGGTCTAATTTTCACATTGGAATATATAGAGAAAAATCATTAAAAATCTCCTTCTCAAAAACCATTTGGCTAGAATAGCTGAAACTTGTGTGGAAGCATCCTCAGGTAGTGTAGATTTAAGTTTGTTCAAATCATGATCCCCAGGCTAAGGATAGGGCCCCATTGGGAGGTCAAATTTTTACTTAGGAATATATAGAGAAAAGTCTTAAAAAATCTTCTTCTTCAGAAAAGCTGTAACTTGTGTGGAAGCATCCTCAGATATAGTAGATTTAAGTTTCTTCAAATCAAGAACCCTGGGGTAGGGTGGGGGCCAAAATGGGGGTCAAGTTTTAAGATATTTTTATACCGGACCAATTCTACTAAATTTTCCAAATACTTTGTATATATGACTCCATAAAGCTGATTTGTTATGGCTATTTTTTCTCAGGTGAGCAATGTGGCCCATTGGCCTTTTGTATGAATTATATTTACATCTCTCTCTCTTAATTTCTCTCTATATCTCTTTCAATTATTCATTAAAAGCAAGTTATCAGTTTTCGCAATCAGGGCATTGCATAGAAGTTACAGCAAAATCTTCCATATATACAACAACTTTTTTTAAGTCTGAGGTCAGTCCGTGCTATGTTGCTAAATTACAATCAATCACAAAATAATCCAAACTTTCATAGATACGGACTTACACGGGCTGACCTCATACTTCCAAGTATTTATGATAACCATGGTAACCTTAATATATGGAAGAATTGGCTGTTTCTTCTGTGGAACGTGCTAATCGACAATATAAACGATCAATTTTACATGACTAGCTAAGGCAATTAAGAGTTACATATTTTTTCTGCAATTCTCCCTGTCTTCATACCCACATGAAACATGAAAAGAAAGCATTTCATTGTTTAATTGACGCCAGTTTAAGCACTTGATAATGCGAATATTTCTTCTCAGTGGTAGATGGTTTTCCTAACTATGAGAAAATGAACTTTTATATAGCAGTGTAAAGTTATAAGAGAACTTTCTACCTCTGAGAATGAAATGTTTGTAATGTCAAGAGTCTATACCATTGATGAAATCAACCATACTTCATAACTATACAGTTTATTTACATTTATATTTAATATATATACATCTAAACAGTATACATTGTATTCAAATTTAACATATATTAAATATAATAATATTACACACTCAGTTTGATGGCATGCAATGTTTGAAGTTTCAAACAGACTAAATCACATTTAGTCTGTTGACATTCACATCCAATATACAAACACATCCAATATACAAACACATCTACTATATAAACAAAGTTAGTGTACATCCAATACATAAAAAAATCAGTCAGTTGACATACATTATGTAAACACAGCCAGTTGCATGTAGTTTGTTCACATATAAGATGTAAAACAGTCAGTTTGTTGACATCAAACAAATATAATTTATTTACATGTAACATTTTGCTGTTGTCACTTGAGAACTTTATTGAAATATAATTTAATATCATGAACCGTTTGATTACTATAAAACACGGTCTGTTTCATTTCTATTATCGATTTCTTTAGTAATGTTACATGTAAATAAATAAACAAATAGTTTGAATATTATAAAGACAGTTTGTTTACATGTTATATTGTATTTTCTTCACTTTACCTGTGCCGTACTCAGCCACAAAGAGGTTGTCTCTGGTGTCCACACATAAACCCCATGGATACTGTAAATGACAGTTGTCAATGTAGCGGAGAAACTGTCCGTCCTGATCCAGGATGTGGATACGGTTGTTGTACCAGTCTGTTGTCAGGATCCGACCCTGGCTGTCTGTTATGATGCCGTATGGTTTAAATGATCCCTTGGTAGTAGAGGGAGGACCAGTGTAGGTAAACCGGAGTTTCCCGGCCTGATTGACCACCACTATTGCACCGGCGTCAAAGTCTGACACACAGATATCTAGGTTCCTGTTCTCACTGATGTATTTATAGAATCCACCAGATGAATAGAGAGGTTGTCCTTTGTCGTTGTACTTTATACTTTGTTCCTCTGTGGAGCCAGAATAACACACAACTTTTGTTTGTTTATCATCATCACTGTCCATGACAACCAGGAGGTCACCAGAGGAGGTACTACAGACACCGCGAGGACTCCACCCCTGTAGTCTGATCACTGTATCTGTGTATTCTTCACTATGTTCACAGTTCTATCCATGTAATCAGTATAAACTAGATCCCCATTCCTTGTCACTGCTATGTCCCATGGATCGTTCCCTGACTTGGTTTGGACTGACTTCACTAGTTCCCCCCTCAGGTTGTACAGTCTCAAGAGTTTGTCTCCACCACGTGTCCATATCTCCTCAACACTCAGACAGGACAGGCTGAATAATGGATTAAGGAATCTTTTATACTCAGTGTTTATATCTGTGATGATCCGTAGTACATCAATAAGCGGTCTGTCTGGGGGAGATGACTCAGCACCGGGAGATTCCATGGTGTAGCCATGTTCTTCTGTTTTGATAGATAACGCTGACAAAGAACCAAACTGTTGATAAAGCTGTTCTTTGTTGATCTTCTGAGGGGTAAAACTTGATAAGGACACTGTGAGTTTAGGAGGCAATCTTCTGAATTCATCATTCCTGGATTTGTAGGCAGAGACACGGCTGACATCATTGGAGTTCAGTAACGTCTTCAGTTCAGCAGTGCTCTGTGAGATTTCAGAAATGGTGTGTTTAATTTCATCTTCCTGTTTATTTAGAACGGCCAGGTGTTTGGTGTCCATTTCCTCCACGTTAGATTTCATGTTTCTGATAATGGTGTCAATTTCTCTGTACAAGTCTTCTCCATGTTTGTCGATTTCTGTTGTTAATTTCTGTGAGTTTTCATTCAGAGCAGATTTCTGGACTGGGATAATGGATGCAATCTCTTGATATTTAGGGAAAATAAATTTCTCTAGTTCTTGTAAATCTTTTTGAATGAGTTCTTTCTTGTTGTCCATTGTTTTTATTATTTCAATAAATGTATGGCGGCGGTGTTTTTTAGAAGAAGCACATGTTGCACAAATAGGAATGTCACATTGTTCACAGTAAAGTTCACATAGTTTTGTGGAATGTGTTTGACACTTTGGAGTAAATCTCCTCTTTTCAAATGGCAGCACTTTGTGTTCTTTGGATAGATCTGAGAGATGTTCCCCCTCACAGGCTTTACACAGATATTTGTTACAAATGGCGCAGTACATAGGGGCCCCGGGGTCTCAAAGAGATGACACCGTAACACATCCTGAAGGTTATACTCAGGGTCCATGATCATATAGTATAATGGGATTTTAAGAAATATTCTGAAGAAAAAAAACGATCACTTGACCATTAGTTTACCATACTTCAGTAAATTATTCAATTAATTTTCAAAAAACTTCAAGGATTGTAAAATCTTAAACTTGTATGTTGAAAGTGCACACGTACTGCAGTTGAGTACACAATAGTTCGCGTTTCTTGTTTTTTTAAGACCTCTCTTACGCATCGGGGGGGGGGGGGGTAAAGAGTTACTGATTAAGAAACAAACCTATACAATCCAACATGGCGATCACGGTATTTTACTTCCTGGTCTTGTTGGCCTATGTGATCGTCACGTGATTAACTTATAAATATAGCTGGAGTGGATTTATTAAGGTGTCATCATTCCCGAATTCCCCTTTGAATTTGGTGCGTTTCCGCCCGATGATTTTTTTATGAGATGAAAAATAATGTTTAAGATTTCTGATTATCCCACTTAGTAATAATGCGAGGTCATTTGAATTTTTTATTTTTGAAGCGTGTTGTTTCCGCCGTGGGGGGGGGGGGTTGTGTTGAAAAAGCCCGGGCTTGATTTTCAAGCACATGTGTAACTTCGACGTTAACAAAGTCTCATGCCTTGCTGGGTGCACCTGTCTTTTTGCTATTAAATTGTAAATGAAGTGTTGTTAAAAAAAATGTCAAGAGGATTAAAGTTCGTTTTGAATTTATAACCTGTATCTATTAACTTGCGCAATTTTGTTAAGAATATATAGTAAATTTGTAGTGACACCTAGCTGCGCCTTTTTTACTCGCTTAATCAATAATTAAGACGCGTAATGTACGTAGATAGGTATGAATGTAATCACAAGAAAATTAACATAAAAAAAAATATGTCTTAAACTTATTTAAAATATTAAATTTTAACACGTTAGTGAATAAAGTGAATTAAATGGGGAAAAATTAATGATGGTGCCAAAACATCATAATGCTTTTAAAACATATTTGGGCCTAAACGTTTAGGGCCTAAAAGTCCCCTCGTCTGTATTTCTGTCTACAAAAGCTTTTAAAACTATCTACTACGTTTGAACTGAAGTCCTGTATGTAATTAAACATTGGGATAAATGCGATCTTAACCATAAATGACGATTGGATTACACTGACATGACATGAAATAATTGTATATCTCACTATTCACGAGATCATATACTCTATATAAAAAGTTGAGTAAGAATTAATGTTCTCACCAAGTTTTGCCGGGGGAGGGGGGTACCAATCAAGCCTTCTCCCTTTAAAAATCCTTTTTAGTTTTAATTATTTGTTTCTTTTTGTATCTTTTACAGGTACCCATGGCCACACTGGGAGCCCACTGTTGCTACACCAAAATCGTTATTTATGTACATTATAAAGAATAAATTATCTATTGTGTCCAGAATTTTTCATATCGTCATTTCAAACAACCACCACACACCATCGTATTTCCAAACACGATGTACGTTCAACTGATTGCAAGTGTTTAAATATTACAACTTTTAGTGTTATTATCTCTTTGATTAATGAGAAGCTTAAGGACATCCCTAGAATGGACATTTCTGTTTACGCTGCGCACTCCTTTTCATTCTTACCATCGGTCAACCTTGATATATAGCTTGCTTCAGGCGCGTAGCATCGTAGGGGGCGGGGGGGGCACTTTTTCTTGCAACATACATTTTTTCTTAAATTCACATATAAGAAATATATTTTTAAGAAGCTGCCCCTCCTATTTTTGGGCAACATGTTAAAAAAAATTTGGGGAAAATATGGATATTAATTTCAATGGGTTGTTTTGGGTTTTTTTTTTTTTTTGCATGTCAACTAATCCGATAAGTCTGCCAATCACCACCATGTTATAACGGTAAGGCAGTATGATTCAAAACGAAAAAAAACCCTAAATATATATACATTTTCAGTGTGAACACCCACTACTGGGGCGCCAGCAGGGTTTGCCTACCCCCCAAACTATTTGGCGCAGCAAAGATTTTTCTTAAATTTACATACAAAAAAATAACATGGAGTTGCCCCCCCCCCCCCCCCCCCCCCCCCCTCTTATTGAAAATAAGGAAACAACTCATTCGGGGTTTTTTTTCGCTTGTCAAGTTTTTGAATGACTCTGCCCCGCCCCCACCCAATTTCAGAAACGATGCTACGTGCCTCCTGTACTATCTTTGTCAAGTTCTATTTTGGATACGATCGAGCCATTTTCGACGAAGTTATGCCCCTTGGACTTTGAAAAATTCCATCTGTTTGCATTTTCCGTTCATTGTCTTCGTTGCACCTACTGAAATGAAATTTGGTATACAGATTTATCATAATATCTAGGTCAATTTCGATTTTGGGTTTGAACAAGTTATTTTCGACAGAGTTAAGCCCCTTGGACAAAGAAAAAATCCAATTATTTGCAGTTTTCCGTTCATTTTCTTCGCAGATGTTTCCAAGGGATGGGGGGGGGGGGCATAAGTGGTTTCACAATCATCTCTTGTTTTCAGTATTAGTGTACACCGAATTGCACAAAAAGTCAAAAGTATAGAAAAATAAATACAAATACAAATATTTTATTGGCACAAACACAAGCTAGACCCAATATATAAACAGAAGTATTGTTTTTATTACATATCAGTATGAAAGATATACATGTATAATTATATTTCACATTCACATGAGAGGAAAATAGTTCCGACAAAATTTAAGTTTGTGCTCCATTTCTGTATGATGTACATTTATTGATAAATGAGAGAGCTATTTTCAACAGTCAGTTGAAGATTTACTATTAAAACAGAACTTGGCCTTAAGGATATCTGACATTTTTGAAAAATTATTTCTAGTATAAAAACATGTATATAAATTTCTTTCAAAAACTGTCCTCAAATGAATAAAGTATGATAAAAAAAATCGTAGTTTTATACAAAAGTTAAACAGTGGAAGAAAATCAGTATGTCTATGTGACTAAATGTGAGCTGGCGTATCAATGCAAACACGAAAATATTTTTTAAAAAAATTAAATTATCTATCTCCTTTTTTAACCATCTTGTGATTTCATTTCCTTTTCTGATTTTCAAGGACGTTTGTTTTAGACCCTTACGATTTTATTTTCTGTTCTAATTTACCATTGTGCGCAATTTAAAGCTTCTGAATGTAAAATATAAAAGTAATGAAAATTCTTGTTTGTTTGTATGACTTTATACGTTTTTTTAAAATAATTTTGATACCTAATATACATATAATATCGGTAATATGTATATATATGTATATATGGAGACCCAATCACCTGTGCATGATTTTTATGAGCGAGGACCAATAAAATAATTATAACCAGATTTTGATTTTTTGCCAATGAAATAAACCAAGTAAAAAATTCATTAAATTTTCAACCATTTATCGTAGAAAAAAATTGCAATCAAAAACACATCACAGCATTTTCATCTTGTATAATTTCTTGAATTACATGACGGCAATTAAAACAAAATTCTTGTTCACAACTTTCATGTGATTGGTTATCATTTTGCATTAGTTCACCCAATCAGAACCCCACAATACTCTCAGTCTATAGTGCTCTCAGTCTTTGACATCACAATAAGAAATCCTGATCCAATAGGAATCGAGGACTGTCATACCATTCTGAGAGCTCCATCCAATCGGATTGTTTTGCCTTTCAGATAGGGATTTTCAACAATTGTTCGACACATCTGTGCAAATTCATCCGGTTTTCCAAGTCTCTGAGGAAAAACAACTGTTTTGGCCAAGGCATCAATTGCTTTCTGTGGCAGGGCTGCTAGTAAAGGAGTGTCGAATACCCCTAGAAATAAAATGGTCAAAGACTCCATTGAAATCTCGTTGAACATGAACATATGTCAAACATAATAAGGTTTTTTTTACAAAATGACAGTTTACAATACTGTTCACCTGATCAGAGCCTAAAATTACACAAAAATCAACCAATCAAATACTAAAATCACACTATAATATCAACCAATCAGAGAGTTACCAAGACATCATCCAATCAGAGACTAAGATATCACACATAATATCACCCAGTCATCACAACATTACCTGGATATGCTGTATACACTATCTGTACATAGTGTACAAAACATTACCTGTAACCATGCACTTTACACAACATTACCTGTAAACAGTTTACCATACTCAACATTACCTGGACAGATTGTACACACTCGGATTCCAAACTCCCCAATGTCTAGGGGGAGTGTCATTCCTGCGATTGCAGCCTTACTCGCTGCGTAAGCCATCTGTCTGTCAAATGCGGCGACGCTGGAGGTGTTGATGATCACACCCCGGGCCTTGTCCTCATTGGGCTCATTCTGTGCCATCAGTATCACCGCCTGACGTATCATGTTAAAAGTTCCCAATGTGTTTATCTGCAAAAAGAAATCAATATCCATGTGCATTGGAAGTGTAAAGTTGTAAACAGAGAAAATCTTACTAGGTTCATTCCCCAGTTATTTAGGTTGGATTCACCCAGAGTTTGTAGACATTTTTAACTAATACAAACTAAGAGAGTTTAAAGTATTGCACACTGTGTTTATGTATGTTTGTTTAACGAACCACTTTCAAAAGTTTATTTTATTGTGAATGCCAAAGTGTCATAATATTAAATATATCTCAACCTCTGGGTGAATCTTATTTTGGGCGATTTGTCCGTTTTTAGAATGTTTTGTTTGTAACAATTTTTTGAGCAGTTTTATTCATAGAAATTTTGCCTAAATGATCAAGAATTTTATCTACCACGATATCTATCAAATTGACATGCATATGCAATAATGCATATTAATTAAACCATTGCTTTACAGCGTCCATTAACTTTGCTCTACAACTGGGCCAAGCAGCTTCAACAGACATTATCATTAGACATGACATCATGGACACCACAACACATGTACATGTTCACTTTATATGTTGTTTTATTATAACTTACTGTAAAGGTAATATATTTGGCGTGTATGATATTTGGCGGAAATTGATTTTACAAGAAGTTAGCGTAGAGTTGAATTAGCTTGATTTCTGGATGAACCTGTTTTATACAAAAATGCATGATATTTTATAGTGATGAACTTGATTTAGCGGAAGCCACTAAAAAGATAACACAGCCAAATGTAATATGTGTACATTTACAGTAAATTGTGCAATATTTGTATGAATATTTTTATACCCGCACTTTCTAAAGAAAGTTCAGGTATATTGTTGTTACCCTGTTCCGTCCATCCGTCCGTCTGTCACGTTTTACTTTCTTAAACTGCTCTTACATCTTATAAACCAGCAAACTGAACTCTTGGAGTTTGATTTAGGGTGTCATGTTGTTTTGTAAAAAGGTTTCAAAAATTCTCTGGTAGTCCTGGGGGTCAAATAATTGGTAAAAAAAAAATGACGTTTTTCCACAAAAAATCTTCTTCCTCGAACTCCTCCTACATTATTAACAATAGGCATATCATTTCTTGGAATATGTTTTGGGGTGTCCAATAGATTCGCAATAAGGTTTCGGAAATTTCAATTTTGTCCTGGGGGTCATTTGGTGGCTGAAAAATGACGTTTTTTGGGGTTTTTTGACAAAAAAAACTGGTTTCAAAAACGTCAACATTTTTTGCAGTAGCCAAATAATCTTCAATAATAGGATTGGGGGTGTCATTTTGAAGTGTGATCAGGTTTCAGAATTTTTTATTTATAACGGGGATTGGGTGGCAACAAAAAATGACGTTTTTCTGCAAAAAAGTTATAATTACCAGAACTCCTCTTACAACTTTTGGAGTGGATACGTCATCTCTTGGGATATGATTCGGGCTGTCCTATAGATGTGCAATATGGTTTTAAAAATTGAAATTTCATCCAGGGAGTCAAATAGTAGCAGAAAATTGACGTTTATCACTCCTTAAAAAGACCTAGATCCCAGAACTCCTCTTATGATTTAATGAATAGACACATCATTTCTTGGGATATGATTGGAGCTGCCTTATAGATGTGCAATAAGGTTTTAAAAATTTAAATTTCATCCAGGCAGTCAAATAGTAGCAGAAAATTGACGTTTATCATAAAAAAACCCCTAGATTCCAGAACTCCTCTTTAATGAATAGACATATATTGTGGAATATGATAGGGACTGTCCTATAGATGTGCAATAAGGTTTTGAAAATTAAATTTAATCCTGGTAGTGAAATAGTAGCAGAAAATTTACATTTATCCCATGAGCGGATCTAGAGGAGGGGTCAGGGGGGTCCAGATCCCCCTCCAAAATTCAAATTTCCTTAAATAACATTATAAATTGCCAACAATGAAACCCCTCCCCCCCGGGAAAATCATATAACTGTTGCCCCCCCCCCCCCCTCTGCAAAAAATTAAAAATTTCTTGATCCGTGCATGTATTCCTCCTTAAATTGTAAATAAAATGACGTTTTTTTTTCTTAAAAAAAACCTTGCATTTATTTTTGTGTAAAATACTGTAAAACGAGAAAATATGGCGCACTACAAATTTTAGCGCCTTTGGCGCAACTGCTCTTGAGCGCTAAAATTAGTAGTGCGCCAACGATTTTCCATAGGTATTAAATATCTTTAAGTTACAAAACAATAACTTCAATCTTCCTAATCCTAAAAGTGTGCGCTT
This sequence comes from Magallana hongkongensis, assembly GCA_016163765.1. NCBI lineage: Eukaryota > Metazoa > Mollusca > Bivalvia > Ostreida > Ostreidae > Magallana > Magallana hongkongensis. Next base: position 66,429,042 of record WFKH01003881.1, read on the forward strand.
AAATACATGTAATTATGAACGGTCAATTCTGTTTGTGTACATTACACAATTACACAGGTAAACAGCATGAGTAATCGAGTAAGCTCTGCCAAAAATTAATATAACTTTATTGCTTTTCATTAACTATCATTAGCACCTTCAAAACTGGGCTTCTCCCCGTGTCACTTCCATTTAGTGCATCGAGGTCAAAACGTGATCAAGCGTGGCGATTGTCCACGCTGACAATCCATAATTGATTAACTTCTAGCTTTCTGATTAGTTGATTTAAAAATAATTAGACGATACCTCCGTTTGTGTTATTTTACTTTAAAACTACTGTGAAAAAGATACGCTCATTGGAAACTTACTGTTAGCATTCGATTTCCCTCACTTTAGTTTCGGAACTCTTCTAGTGTTATCTTAGTCGGTACGTTGGATTGAAAGTCCGATAACTCAACCTTGTTTACCAGCAAAAACTTACACATCATCGGCAATAATTGAAGTTTTGTATCTATTTTCTGACGTTTTGAACAAAACTAATTTAATATTGTTCTTAACAGCAGTTTATCATGTAGGCAAATTAGAAATCAAAATCGTTGTGTTTACGTGCTTGAGTGACACATAATTAAATTTGAACGTAACCATGGTTCAAACAGAACATTTTATTTAACCTTTTTTTAAATAAAATGTGCGTGCGCTAAAATTTAATTGCGCCAATGTATTGGCACATGCATTTGCGCTAAAATACGTATGCGCCAAATTTTCTCATTTTACAGTTAAAAAAAAACTTTATATTTACACTCTTCTTAATTGTTAAATGATCAATTAAAATCAAAATATAATTTGGGGTCTAAAAAGGTTTATAAACTGGTAAAAAATGGTTTTCTTAAATATGTCAAAAAAAACACATTACACCTTGCATAATTGACAAATGATCTATTTAGATATGATCAGAAGTCTTATTTTCTACCTGAAGATCAGTAACTAATGTTCAAGTTAAAATCAATGACAATAAATGATTAAAATCAAGCCCAATCAAACCTGGTTCTATAGACTCAGAGTCTTCTTACATTCATACATGTGTACAGTAGCAAATTTTAAATCATTTCTTGATTGGTATTTTTCTCTAGTTGCACATTAAGATTTTGGAAATTGCTATATAATTTTTTAGATAAACAAAATGTTATATGTATTCGGGGCAATTGTATAGTCTCCTTAACAAAGCCATCATTAGGCTAGGAATTACCCACATGAGTCAAACACCATGAATATGATTTTTTTTAATTTTTTTTTTTAACAAGTATATCTTACAGCATTTTATTCAACTTATGTTTATCATTTTACACTCACAAGCTGTGTTGACTGCATGGGGTACAAGACTGACTGTCAAGTTGCCAACACTGCACTGACTGTTCAATAGGTATTGTCCCTTGGTGCCCCTTGTAGTCAATACAACACGTCAAAAACTTTTGCTCATTTAAGCTGGCCTGAGTGCTTAGGGTGGAAGACCGCACAGATATGGCTCTGACGAAATGCACAGCCATATGCTGCAATAGGCACTGTCCCTTGGTGCCCTATGTGGTCAGGCCAACAAAATACAGTTTTCATTCCCTATAAAAAATTCTACACTTTCACTCACTGTCCTACTTTGAAAATATATCACAATGTTTAATGATATAATATGTCTACATACAACTGTATATAGAATACAAATACATATTGGGGGCTGTAAATAATGTATCTGTATCAATACTAACGTATTGCTTTGAGGTATTGTGTATTTATAGCTGTTTATTTTTGTACTTGCAAATAAATGTATACCCTCGCATATATGTATGGCAACTTGGCATGTGCTATATCAAATATACCAGCTTCCATTGTAACTTACTATGCTTACTTAACAGTACAATATATATATATATATATATATATATATATATTATAATCATTTTGTTTCATTGTTTTAGTGCATATGCCCCCACAGGGCCCTTGATTGGTGAATAAACATATCATATGAATAAAATAAAATACTTTATTATTTCCAAATCTGGAAAGTCAAGGTGTCTCCAAGGGGGCATAAACTATATACTATTTGATGCGCAATAACACAAAGAGCAAGAAAAAATATGGTTTAGGGATGGGGACTCAAAAGTTATCAAAATATATCATCATTTCCTATTTCAGAGGGGGGGGGGGGGGGGTGGGGGGGTTAAGAGAACTCTTGAGGGTCATGTACTTTACACCATTTGATGCATCATAATGACATTGGAAACAAGAATTATGATATATGTCCTATGGTTTTGTGGTAGGGATCTCAACAGTTTTCAAGATATTGGGTATGTTCCTGTTTTATGGAGTCAGAACAATCCCATAGGGTCATGGCCTACATTATATTTGATGCATCATCATACATTATGAAAAAAAGACCCCTTCCTTCCTATTATAACTCATATAAACATGATAAGTCTCTACACTTACATATAATAGTACACAAATTTAATACAAAATGTCACTGTGTCAATATGGGGTCAACTCGATCAATAGTGTAAGTCTGACAAATGAAAAAATAGCTTTTGCAACTGTACAAATGCGATGGGATAGGTAACGATGATAAGCTTATTTAAATATCATAAGATGATGATACAGTATGCTGGCAAAGGAGATCACTCATTTAGAAAGTGCAAGTAAAACTTATACCTATACCGGTGTCTCATAATATTGTGCTACTACATGTTTTATGCTTACCTATATTGGTCAACATCATAATGATAATCCAATTAGAGCACAATATGAATCCCTTTAGCTGATCATCACAGAAGACACATTTATGCATATTCTGCATATCGAAAATACATATGCATGTACACCACGTGAAACCCATCTAACCAAAGAGCTGGGTAAAACTAGTACCTGCTAATGCAACCTGTAGACCCGTGTTGTGTACCTAACTTCAGACAAAGATCATTTACTTGTCTGATAACATGCATGTATTTTCACATCTTTATTCTTTAAAACCCCTTGCACAATTTTATTAGGTAATTAACAATGTAAAGCACAAATATTAGCCTTAAGGTGGTATTTGACACCTGCATATTGTGATGTACTCTCTATTGAACTAAACAAAGTATAAAATGTAATATTTTCCCCCAAAATAATGTTACCTTACAGCATAGCGCAATTGGTTAGAGCGTTAACTATGTGTCTGTAAGTGTCTGTAGTTCAAATCCTGCTGGGGCTTATCTAATTTTTACCTTAATAAAGTTTCCAAAAATTTTAAATTTTTTTTTTTTTTGGCCAAATACTGTAAAATTTTAAAATTCTAAAAAAGTGAAAGTATTTTAATTCTAATATAACTATATAATATAAATAACGCACTTTTATCCACATAAATATCTACATGACTGTGTCCGATACTACCTTAATCAAAAATCATATCTTCTGTCCTAGCAGTCCTGCAGTGAAAATCATATGTCATGTGTCATTTATTTTGCACTGTTTACAATTTCCTTTATTGCAATTACATGTACGTACAGACTTTCATTGCTATCAAAATATTCTGAGGTTAATTTATCCATGGGTAGTGGGGGGGGGGGGGGGAGAATAATTAATGGTTGCAGGGGGGGGGGGATTGTTGTCCGAGGTATGTTTGGTAATTTTACTACGTAAATGAATTTTTAAAGGGGGGGTCTAGACCTCTCACCCCCACACTTTCTCTAAATCCACACACATACGATGATGTTGGTACACAAAAGCATATCTACAACAGGCAACCGCCGAGGGGTGGGGTGGGGGGGGGGCAACATTTAATTTTTATTGGAATAATTATGTAGACCATACTTTCTATGGTATGAAATGTTTAGATTATTGATAAATTTAAAATTCACTTGCTATAAACAGTTCAACCCCAAATTGAACATAAAGGGCAATACATGTATGTGTATTATAGAATGTGATCTCATCCTTTATGAAGATTATAATTTTAAAAAGTATCAGAAATTCCTTGTGTCCTTCTTCTTGACTAAAACTGGTACAAGAGAGTGTTATTTAGGGGCAAACACTCGGTGCGGGTATTATTGTCTAATGAGAGCATCTAGTTAACTTTTGAATTTGATGCAGTGCCCATCTTTTACACATTCAATATGCTATATAGAAACTGCAACTGGAAAAGTCAGTACATATTAATTACAATTTTAAAAGAACAAGGCATCATGGAGCCCACAACACCATGTTTACTTTGAAAGTTGGCTGTTTATTACTAAATTAGGTTGTGTTATTCGTATGGATATTTTTAAATTTTTCATTCCATGCAGTTCCCACCTTTAAAAACCTCTCGAACTCATCGAGGGGGTGGGGGAGGTTCTGGATGCTGTAGGTTTTCCTGGCCACACCGATTCCCGCACAGTTCACCAATACATCCAAACATTTGTAGTTTTCCATTGTGGCTCTTACAACTTCCTTGACTTCTTTTTCTAAGGTGATCTATTAATGGGATAACCAGAATGTTCCCAATGCTGAATTTAGGAAGATACTGTAAACGTATTATATTTGGCGTGCCGAATGTAGTACGTTTACGGTAAAGTACGATATAAGATATTTATGGATCCTGTTCAGGTAGAGTCATTGGTCTTGATATTGAAAAAAATTGATTTTAATGATAATAAAACAATATCACTCCAACACTTCAATTGATAGAATAAATTAAACATCCTAGACTAAAGGATTTTTGTAACTTTGCAATTGATGCAGTGCCAACTTTTTACACCTTTAATTTGGTATATAGAAGAGAAACTGGAAAAGTCAGTACACAGAAATTACTATTTTAAATGAACAAGGTGTCTATTAGACCATGTTCACTTTGAAAGTTGGTTGCTTATTACTAAGTTAGGTGTGTGAATTGCATGGATTTTTTAAAAAAAATATTATTTGATGCAGTTCCCACCTTTAACACCCTCTCGATCTCATCAAGGGGATGGGGGAGGTTCTGCTGGATGCTGTAGGTTTTCAGTTCAGAACTTAATTTTAGATCCGATTCCATGATTTTGTTACAACACAAAGTGGCAAAAAAAAAATCACAGTTATCAAGAATTTACACGTAATATTAAGATCGGTTCTGTCTTGTACTTTTTTTTGTTATATCCTATTAATGTGCAACCATCAATGGTTTATTTGATTAGTCTATCGTTCGACAATCAACTTCAAGGTACTCAAATATCAATTGATTTTGCTTTACGCGACTGTGTTCATTGTTAACGTTCATTAAACAGATGAAACAAGTAGACATTGTTCTTATTTAACAAAATAATTGGGTTGAGTTGTAACAAGGATCATAGATAACAGGGATTGTTGAGGTTTCAATACCGACAGATAACTATTTTGTTTCAAATTGCCACCATATAAAACGATAAAACAGTATGATTTAGCAAAAACCCTCACCAAAATCGATTCAATCAGACAAATAATGAACATATCTAATTTGACATTAGGCATTTAAACACAAAAGCAAATTTAAAAGCCATTTGAATCGAGATTGAATGAGACAGAGATTTACAGTTATGATAAGTGTATTTATTTTATTTTTCTCATACCTGCTTTTTGCATCGTGGTTTTGAACAAATGATCTGTACGAGCAAGCAGCTGTTTCCCAGAAAATATTTTTCCGTTACATTTCTTCTATATTTTTATACTTTTCATTTTATTTTGGTTGCTATATTTATATAATATACAGGTATACTCCATAATTTTTAGTATTACATTTGGCATGACATATTTATATGTAAGATTGCCTACCTTAATCTAATTGTCATAATTTTTATTTGTACCTCATCCTCTCTTTTAAGATTTTTTCTTTACATTTAATAATGTGACAAATTTGTCAATCAATGTATAAATTTGACAGTGTACAAATTTTTATTGAAAAAAAAAATGATTAGATGTGTTGTCATGTAACTAAGCAATATTCAAATAATTACAGTATAATTTATTCTCTTCCATGCAGTTTGTTGACGTTAATCATCTTTTGCCGTCCTCTACATTAGGAGATGATGACACTTGGTCTGCACCATTTCTTCTCTTGAAGATTGCTGTGAAGATTCCCAAATCATCACGCAGATCCTGTGGAGAACCCCTAACCACCATACAGATCCTATGGGAAATCCCAAACCATTATACAGATCCTGTGGAGAATCCCAAACCACCATGCAGATCCTGTAGATAATCTAACCTTTATGCAGATTCATTTTAAGAATAGTCGACTATATTGAGCAGATAAAATTTGTGTGGATTTACATGAAATGATTAATTCAATATCTTGTGCATTGATGAGTTTAAAAATGGGATGTGAAAGGCCCAAATTGCAATCGCAAGGAAGATAACTCGTAACATTAATTTTATATTTCTCTTTAATGTCTCTCATTGTAATATACTCAGTATAAGTGTTGTTTTTGTTTTTTGTTTTTTTGTTTTTTAGATTTTCCAGTACCCAAGATGATAATAAGATTTTCAGTTCTTCGCATATGGAACGCTATAGCTGCCTTAAGGTCATTTTCATATGATATGAATTAATATACTTTTATATGCAATAGTAATATCATTATATGCACTGGTAACATTATAATATGCAGTGGTAACATCATTATATACTGTGATTACATAACTATATGTAAGGGTAAAGTATTTATATGAAGGGGTGATATCATTATGTTATGTCGTAAAATCATTATGTGCAGTGGTTTATTCATAATATGCTATGAATAAATCTTTATTTGATATGATAAGCTCATTTTATACAGAGATAAACTCATAATGTATTGTTGTTCAATCGTTATGGTATGGTATGTGGTACACTCTTCATGTGCATTTGCAAAATCTTTTTATGCAGTGCCACTTTTTTGACATTAGGTGATAAATTTATTAAATGCAGTACTAATTTCATGTTATGGTGTGTTAAAATGATTATATGTGGTTGTAAAACCTTTATGTATTGTGGTGAAAGCGTTACGTGCAATGGTGAAACCTTTATATGATGTGACCATTTTGTTATATTACAATGTTGAGTCATGTTATGATGTGGTCAGTTCTTTACATGATGTGATCATTTCATTATGTGGTGTGGTAACTTCTTTTTATGCAGTCGCACCTCTTGATGATGGGGTTGTATACTGGTTCTCGCTGAAAAGTATATGTGGGGAAGAGGTCCAGTTTTATTTTTAAAAAGATGCCGCGTTCATTGTTTAAATGCACATCACTGCATAGAATGATGTTAGCACTGCACATCATGATATTACTATCACGGGACGAAAAGGCAGGTTTCCCAAAAATGGAAAAACCCTGGAAACCTATTGGAATCGTGACATTAGTGGTTTTCGAATGGTTTCCCATGTTTGAAAGCTACTACTGCGGTTTCCCAGTTGTTTCTACACACGGAATTCATCAACTTATATTTACATTCAGTGGACATGTATATTTCCCCTTATGTTTGCATTGGAAATTTTCGACGTTCAATTTTCTATGTAGAATTTGATCATGCATGCGCCATGTGCACAAACATAAACGTCTTCACGTGTTTTGAGTATATTATTTTTGTAAGATTAAATATTAAATGAAACGTCAATCTTAACAAATTTGATATGTACTTTTCAGAAATAATCATTAAATTATATCTACTCCTTAATAAAAAAAAATCTCACCAAAGTTTGTTTCTGGCACTATATCTTTAATTATACATATCAAAATTTAAAAAGCAGAAATGATATTTGTGGATTGTATTTCATCTATTTCATTTGTAAGATGGATCATTGAAAAATGACAATAACAAACTGTCAACATTTTAAAACATCCATAAAGCGAAATACGAATTCAAGGCAGAGCAACACAGACCCCTAAAAAGATAGAGGTAAAATTAAATTCTAAAAAAATAGAAGGAATAAGCATCCACTGTTGACCGGTGTCTTATAATTCAAGGTCTGCACCGTAAAATGGTCCGGCCTGACCTTTAATGTTAACATTTAAGGCCCGGCTTTCCCCTACAAGAAAAGGTCCTACTCGTAGTCACTTATAAATTAAAATTTGTCTTAAAGTTAATACAGTGTATTCTTTTTGCTCATGTACAAAGATGTCTTTGTTAACATATATATCCAATCGGCCATTTGAGAATGGTACATGTATGACCGTATTATGAAATTACTTTATGAAATGTTAAATATTGATAGCGGATTAGATTTTGACCAATTGTTTAAGAATCTGAAAAAAGGAAAACAATGAATATTTTGACAATAATTTGCACACACCATTTAGGTCCTTTTGTTTTTAAATCTCTTCCGGTGTATATGTATTAGCAGAGGGTTTCACGACAGGTAAACACATGTAAATGAAGCCCTGCAGACATTCACACCTGTGCTAATCTAGAATACACCCCTGAACTGAGAAAGAAAAAATGTGTAATGTTTTACAAAACTAAGGGACGTATGATAATATACGAACAATTCATACGTCTCTAGGTAGATTTATCATTATTTTAAGATAGATCTAATTAATACAAGGTCGCATATGTGCATTACCTGGACATATAGTGTATGCGTTGACAATATAGTTTATACGTAACTGTGGTAACTAGGGTGTGAACAGGAAAAAAAAATAATTAGATGATACATGTCCATATAATTAAAAAGCATGTTTTGATTGACTACAGGTAAAGTGTTTAAAAAAGTAATAAAAATCTGATAATGTGGTAGGTTACTCTCTCTCTCTCTCTCTCTCTCTCTCTCTCTCTCTCTCTCTCTGTTTTTATTTCATTATGTGCATGCAATTTTGTTAAAAAAAAGTATTAGTGTTTATTCCCGACCGTATTTGATCACCTGATAATTCTCAAAAATGATTCCCTATTTCTTAAATGCAAGTGTTCATGTATCTACTGATGCATAATTAAGCAAGGATTTGGAAACAATTAAACACTTGTTATATAAATCCGTTTCCATATATATAGTTTACACATTTCTAATTTTTGATATTTTTGGAGAGGGGCCTAATTTCAAAAAGATCTGCCCCAGTGAAATACTGGTATAATGGTTAAAAAGGAAAATAGTTAAACAAATTGATACTTGTATTGACTTTCTTGTATTGATGATCTTTTAATTTAGTGAGTAGGACCCACTATAATAGTTCAAGAAAAAGTCCGCCTCGTTGAAATAATGGATGCAGATCATTAATATTCATATTGATACTTGTTTTGATTTAACCCGATGATCTTTCAATTTAGGGGTAGGACCTAATATTATTGCTCAAGAAAAGGTTCGCCAGTTGAAAAAAAAACATGTTAATACATGTAGTTAAACAAGGAATTAAGTACTAGCAGTCAAATCATATTGGTACATGTATTGATGTTCATCTAAACTACATTTTGATTTAGGGGGTAGGAACTAATATCAAAATACAAGAAAAAGTCCGCCCCATTGAAATGCTGTACGTATAAACTTTACAGTATTTTAACCCGATGACCATTTATTTCAGAGGTAGGACCCAATATCATGGACCATGAAGAGGTCGGCTTTGTTGTTAGAACTCGAGCTCGTCATTCATGGGTGTAATGAGTTTAATATAGATTCTTGTAATTATATTTTTCGGTTAATCTTCTCGATTTTGGAGTGGGCATGACATTGACTTCAGCGTAGTTTTATTTTTTACACAATTGATTTCCATAGTAAAATATTTCAGTTCAAAGAGTGAGATCCGGTACGTACATGTCCATGTTTTGTATCCCTCAAAAGACCGTAAAATTAGTGTTATGGTAGGTAGAAGTAGTAAAACATATTTTATAATTGAGTTTTATCTCACGATTTTTTAAAAATGTGACAATGGCCTGGAATTCATTGCAAACGATTGTCCGTCTTGTTGAAATATTTATAAAATAATGTAGATTATTCATATTTCTCGGACGGTATTGATTTTCATCTAATGACCTTATTCTTTTAATTGGGGTCAAGAAATGTAGGTCATGATGTTTATATGATATTTGTGAAATAAATTATTAGATGCTATATGTTGGTGTAGCAGGCAGGAAACCAGAATAAAATTTTACCGGTGTGTCAACGTTTGCCTTTTTCACACGAATATTTTCTTGTTAAGAAAAAATCCCCTTAAGTTCTTTGCCAGATGCAAAAAGGTAATACAGCTGAAGGAATTTTGCTCTTTACTAATCTTACATGTATTTAATTTCTTATAAACAAATTAATTCCTTCGGATACTCTCCTTCTTTGATTACTTGATTTGAGTACTTAAATCATCTGCTAAAGCTTTAAATTATAGAGTATACAAGGAAGAAATAAAATTTGAAAATTATTTAGATACATTAACAAAAAAGATGCAATCAGATTTTGTAGATTTCGAACTTGTAATCACCACCGACCCATTGAAAGTGGACGTTGGTGTAATACACCTAGAAATGAAATAATATGTGAAAAATGCACAAAACACGAAATTGGGGATGAATTTCATTATATTCTTAATTGTCCGTCATTACAACAAGAAAAAACCCAATACTTACCAGCAAGTTATACCAAAACAAAAAATACTATTAGTTTTAAACATATAATGTCTAACAGTAAACATTGTTTTTTAAGAAAATTATGTTCATTTATTAGGAAAATAAATAAAATATGCTCCCCCCAGTAGTTTCTATACTTCGCATTTATTAAAACATGAGGCTACCTTTCTTTATACTTGTATTTTCACGTATGCCGCCATTATTTAATTAGAAAATCTTAAAAGTTTATGTATTTTATAGTCTCTTTATACCATTGTAAAGTGGTCTTGAGATTGAAATAAATGAATCTGAATCTTGATTATAACAAAGGCAAAGGTCCGATCCAAAATATAATTATGTAAAAGAAGGATCGAAGTGTCATGTTGCAAATTTTGAATTTACCGGGTGGCCTTTATTTAATTAATGTCCATTGTGTACTAGTACTTGATAATTTCAAACTGTCAAACACCTGAAGGTGTGAACCCTTTTTTGCCAAATTACATAATTAATCACTTATCCCCATAAGGTGGTAAACGAACAAAAGATATACACAACAAGGAGATTATCTTTTGTTTGGATAAGCAACTTAACAAACACAGGATATCAAACCCTATCCCCCATCCCCATTTCATTACATTGTTGCGTGAACTATAAACACTTACGGGGTGTTTTGATATGCATGTGTACAATAATGATAACTGTTGTGCTCACTGTTAATATGTATAAAATTCATGAATTTTTTTTATCAGAGAGCTATACTATAGTAGACTTAAAACTATACAGTATAGATGCATTGTGATGATCACTTCATAATTTACATCTACGATACCATTATAATTTAAATATTTTTTATTTATTCACATCAAAGGTGATTTACTGCACTGCCCCATCAAAAATGCATTAATTTTATTTGTATCAAATACAGTTAAGCACTAATGATTGATAATCCTGGTTCAGTTTGTTAAAAGAACCATGCATGCATGCATGGTTACATAGGGGTTTTTTTCTTTGAGTATTATTCTGTTCCTTTTATATGATTAATATATTATTAAATAAAGATAACAAAAGTCACTTTTAATGTTCAACGATCCACCTCAATTCAAATTATCCTACCAAGCTAACATAAAGCTTGACTACCAGGAGGCATCAGGTCATTCTACATCAGGTCATTTCACAGTAGCAGTAATAAACCCACGCAAAACAGTAAATATTTACTAGATACTTATTTTTTAAATTTCAATAAAGCCAATTATGAACTAATTAACACATCCTATGTTAACATTTGTAAAAATAAGGGGACAAATACTAAAAAGAATAAATATTTGTTCATCAGGACATTACACGAAATATCAGGTCATTACACACTGTGGAATCAATAAATGTCTCATTAAAACCTTTTTTTATAAATATATTTACAAAATAATAAGTTTATAATGTAAAAATTTAACAAACGAATGGATTACAAAAGAAAATTCGGCTTCGAAAACATAAAATTATTTAATTTTGCAAACTTTATCTCATCAGGTCAATCAGGACATTACACACATCAGGTCATTACACTGTCCCTTCACACCTGCAGGGTGGTGTGTGTATATAACACCTGGTTCAAGCTATTGTTTAATTAATGACACCAATAAGCATCATTTCCTGTTTATAAAAGGTCGCTTTGCTAGTTTAAAGTTTAAATGAAAAACGTTTTAAACGGTATTAATTATTGTAATGTATTTGTGTTGACCAAGCTATATGTATTTTTCATTTACACTCTGTGCTGGATATTTACAAACTCACTTCGGGTAAGTGCTCCTTTAAAAGAATTACAAAATAATACCACTTATTTTGTAACAAAATACTCGAAATTGAAAAGATAGAAAAATTAAAAATATACCCTGGACCGTTTATGTTAGGCGGACCTTTTCTTATACGGACCGGACCTTTTTAGAGCAAAGGCGGACCTTTAATGTTAACATTAAAGGTCCGCCCCGGCGGACCATTTTACGGGGCGGACCTTTAATTATACGACACCGGTCGCACCCGCCGTGTGCTCTCTGTCACAATTAAGCTGTCATGATCGAGTTAAATGTCAAAATCGGGAAATTGTCGTACACTGTAATAGGGAAAAACGAAATGTTGATGATTGGGTTTGTTTGTGATTGTCAAAATACAAACCTTGAGCAAACATTGACCTCCATTACATTGGAGGTGGGATCAGGTGCCTAAGAGGAGTCAGCATCCCCTGCCGACCGGTCGCGCCCGCCGTGTGCTCATTGTCAAGATCATGAAAAACGGAAGAAACCGTAGTCAGTCCGGTGTATAAATAGTGGTCTAACAAGTATGAAAAAGTCAGTAAAAATGTGTCCTAATGGAACATTGTAATTGCTAAGGTGGCTCACCACAACTTGAAATATTTTCTCAAATCAGCAGAAAATTACTTGATTATGATCGATATCATAATGGAGAAGTATTTAAGTCAAATAGGCAAAAAAATGTGCATTTTTGGATGAAAAATTACATTTTCGAAAATTAAATTCAGTAAGCATAAACAAAAGCTCCAAAAGGATTCGAACTCATGATCTGCGGTTCAGACCTTACCAATACCTTAACCACTGAGCTACGACGATATACAACCCAATCGAACGATATCAACAGTTTAACAAAACATTTAAAATGCCATCTTTTGACGTAGTGTCTTAAAAAGTATAAGTCTAGGTGTAGTGATGTACCTTAATCGAGGTTCTTCATATTCTTGTTCCATTAACTTGTTTGTAAAAAGCTTGCCTCGTTTAATAAATTGTTCGTATGTAGAGCATGCTCTTGCATAACGAATAAGCTGAGAGACATGGTGATTCCCTAGGTTTCCCACTTGTAGGGAAGTTGGGAAATTTGTGTGGAGGTATCCATATCGTTTCCAAGGCATGGGAAACCTGCAGATTCCTCAGGTTTTCTGAACCTAGAAAACGTGGAAAACATCTTTATTGATGTTTCTATCTCGATTCCCAGATGAGGAAATTGGCAACTTGTGATTCCATCAGATTTCCCAATATCGAAACCACTGTAATTGTGATATCCTTCTTTTCAGATATTTTAAAAACCATGTCGAACAATTGTTGTTTTTATATTATATTACTTTTAAATAGTGAATTAAACAGCGATTATTATGCAAGAAATTTCCTTCATGTAAGAATGTGTTTAAAAAAAAGAAAAAGTTGAAATACTGTGGAATCATTTCTATTCGTGGGGGACAATGCTAGTAGGTAGCCAAAATGTTGCTGGTTATAATGAGTGTGGACGTAATATTGTCGGTAGCAAGTTCTATTTCGTAAGCAAATATTAAAATGGTTGTATATATACGTTCGTTGGGATGTAAATTCATGGGCAAGGTTTACCCACGAAGGCCACAAACATTGGTACCCAACGAACAAAAATGATTCCACAGTACCTACATTAGTTGATATAACGATCAAAAGTAAAAATTGTATACTTGTATGTAAATAGCTTTAAAATATTGAATTTATGGTGTGGTTGTAAATACAAAATTTATAACATTACATATCCAAGAAACAAATAAATAAATGCAAATTAAGGTGTAGTGGAAATTGCATGAAAAGTGGTGGGGGGTCACGGCTGTATAGTTCAAAACATGGAATTACTATAGACCATATTTATGGCATTTTACCTGTTAGTTACCTGTGTATTCTGTGTGAATTGTGAGGATTTTTTCTTCCGTAGGAAATAATACCTTTACATTGGATAACTGTTAGAGATAGAGACATAAATTACTAACCATGACTGCAGTAATTCATCTGTCTCTCTCTCTTTATCTCTCTCTCTCTTTCTCTCTCTCTCTTTCCCAAAGCACCCCAAGCTCTTTAAAGAGAATCCTGTTATTAAAATTGCAGTTGACAGTCTTATCAAATTAAATCAAACCCTCGCACACTTCTTCTATTAGCTCACATGAGCTGAAAGCTTAAGTGAGATCACATTTTGTCTGTCGTCCGTCTGTCTGTCTGTTCGTCTGTCTGTCTGTCTGTCTGTCTGTCTGTCTGTCTGTCCGTCTGTAAACTTTTCACATTTTCAACATCTTTTTCAGAACCACTGGACCAATTTCAACCAAACTTGGCACAACGCACTCTTGGGCAAAGAGGATTCAAGTTTGTGAAAATTAAGGACTACGCCCTTTTCAAGGAGAGATAATTGGAATTTATTGGAAAATTTTGAGAAATTTTCAAAAACCTTCTTCTGCAGAACCATTTGGGTAGGAAAGCAGAAACTTATGTGGAAGCATCCTCGGGTAGTGTAGATTCAAAGTTGTGAAAATCACCCGGGGGTAGGGTGGGGCTACAATGGGAGTCGAGTTTTTACATAGGAAAATATAAAGTAAATCTTTAAAAATCTTCTTCTCAGTAACCAATCAGCCAGGAAAGCTGAAAGTTATGTGGAAGCATCCTCAGCTAGTATAGATATAGTCTCGAAACTCACTGATCAACAAAATTTTCCGATTGAAGTTTTATAATACCCCAATTGCATGCACATTGTATTCAGAAATATTTTACACGTGCTTACATGTATTTCTAAAAGATAGACAATTAGCTTGATGAGACAGTATATAAAACATGAAAGCCTTCTATTGAACAATATATATGACGTCATTTTCTGAAGTGGGCAAATAATGCTGTTCTGTTTTCTTTGACATACATGTACAAGCTCTGTTAAAATTATTAATTAGATTATCTTAACCGTTCGGTGTTTAAACTTATCGCATTTATATACATATTTAAACAAAATGAATGTAAATGAGTTTCATAAATGGTGTTTCTGAATACCATTTATCACGTTATATTAACATTTTCCAGTGTTTTTGTCTGCAATAACATTACGCGTACAAATAAATAACGTATATATCGATAATTTCATGTCGAAAATGACGTACTGTTGGAATGAAATTAACGTAAAAATGTCAATAATTTAAAATAAAGTGACACAGTTGCTGAAATATAAACTATAAATGTAAGTAATAAGGAATCTGCATATTACATGTATATGAGGTGGTCATTATACAGTCGATCGTGATCAAATCTATCAAAACGTCCTTCGGGCTTTATTGGATACTATCAAGTCTCGGCCAAAAATTTCAGATTTGTAAATTTAATATTGAAGCACTCTTTTACTAAATTCATATTTGGCGGCTCTCCGGTGTTCCTTATCTGTATTTTTTTTCATTTTAAACATTTACATACATGTACATAAAAATACTTATCGAATATGTTTGCATTTTTCTTAACTTTGTTACAATTAAAATTATACATAAATTTTTTCATATAATTATAATATCCTATATAATTATTAATTCATATAATTATAAAATCATATAATTTAAAATAATAAATCTTATTTTATCAAATCATACCAGTTTGTATACAGATTTTGGCTAACATTTTAATATATCATCATATATACAAGCATAGAATAGGGCATAAAAGCGTTTTATTGAACAATATACATGACGCCATTTTCTGAAGGGGGTAAATACTGTTCTTTTGTATTCTTTGGCATACATGTATATTAAGCTCTGTTAAAAATGTTGATAAGAGTTGTCTAAACGATCGGTGTTAAAACTTATTGCATTTATATACGTAAATGAGTTTCATCAATGTTGTTTCTGAATACTATTTTTCACGTAATGTTAACATTTTCCTTGTCTTTGTATGCAATAACATTACACGTACAAATCAAACTTGTAACGTATATTTCGATAATTTCACCAATGACGAAAATGGCGTACTATTGCGGCACAAGCGGGTTTCGCATATTATCTATACGAAATTAAATTAACGTAAAAATATCAATAAATTAAAATAAAGTGACACAGTTGCTGAAAATTATACTATAAATATAGGTAATAAGCGGTCTCACTAAAAAGCGCCCGGGGGCGCCCGAGAGCGCCCGGGATTATAAAATAGCGCCCGTGAGCGCCCGAGAAGCAAAAATAGGCGCCCGAGATTCTAGATTCTTCTCAGATTAGTCTTAAAAAGTTTTCTTGTTAACATGTATGTATACACTAGAATAAAAATTGGTGAAATTTTAATAATGCAGCAAACAAGAAAGACAACTCCAAATTATATACTTGTCTGTGAAAGTCATTATATTACATAGTAGATAATAAGGAAATGAAGTCATTTGATATCTATATGATTTTTTTTACTACAATGAGGTGGTCATTACAGTCCGGGCGTGATCAATTTTATCATAAAGTCCTGCGGGCTTCATTGTATATTATCACGCCTCGACCATATACTGATCACCTCACAATATACTTAAAGAATGACCATTTCTTATTCCTAATTAATTAATTGATGCCAGAGAGATAATTTTCATTCGTTTAATGATCTTTGTAATGTGGATTATCAAGAATAAAAACATGCATAGAAACAGCAATTGCAAATAAAGCTTTAGGTATCTCACCCGTCACGTTTTAATTTCATTGTGCGCATAAGGATTGTATTTAAAACGAGTATAATTGTATACATATAGCCAGCCCAGACAGATTATACTTTCATTATTACACAACATCACAAAGAAAACCCATTTTAATTCAATAAACAATTTTTTGAAGGATCTATTTTTTCGTGTGAAAGGTAGACGAACATGACAGAAATCAAGCAGTTTTATAAAATTTCAAAATACTTTTCTTTTGATTATACTTTATTCGTAGTTCGCATATTTTTAACATTTGATAGGTTTGAAACATTCTATAGGTTCTGTGTAACATGCACAAAATTCAATCTTCAGATCTTGATAGACTTATAGCATAAAATGATGGAAATATAAAGAATTATTTTTAAAGCCAAATTTTGCAAGAATTTTACCTTTGAATCTCTCTATCTAAAATTTGTCATCACTGACCCCCAAGTTTTAGAATGTCAAAATAATACTGAATACATATCCAGGCAATCTGGATTGTTTTTATAGATTTCTTGATATGCAGAAAGCTTTAATTTCAAATCAAAATGTAACTATTATAGGGAAATTGTCTATTTTTAATGCAAGAAGGTCATGGAAAAATAGGCGGGGGGGGGGGGGATACTGACCCCCCCACCCCCACCCCAATTATTAAAATATTTTTTGTCTTTCTTTTTCTACATATTTCAATGGTATAGTTCTCAAGAAATTCTTGATACATCAACATTGAGGAGTGGGATACATGAAGATAAACTGGACGCTATTAAGGTGAAATAAGTAGAGAACAAGTGATAATGTAACCAGTAGTTTTTTGTTTACAAACATAAGCTTGTTTCTGTGAATAATTATCTTTTTCCGATCAATTTGCAGATTGATTTTTAACGCTTTATTTTAGAATCATCACCAGTACATGTATGCGTAGATCGGGGAAAATAAAGTCCAGTGATATAGAATGTATGTGTTGCATCTCATGTGCGCACGAAATACTCTTCAATTATAATCGGGATCGTTATACATAAAAATTATTGTGTCTGCTACAAATGAGGTTTACAGACGAAGGGAATTTTAATTTCAGGTAGTACGAAACACCCGTTAAATTAGCTCTTTGGACTATTTTATCAAATACAGAGTTAACATGTTTTACGGTGCGACCGTTAGGGCGAGCGCAGCATGTATTCAAACAATGAAGTATGATAAATAAATAAAAATAAAATTAACAACGTAAATGAATTTGATTGGAAAATAAAATAAAACATACCTATTTTTTCAGTAAATTTTCATTATTTATAATTTATAAGATTTTTTATTTATTTATTTATTTATAAGTAGAACAATAGTTTAATATCCCCCATGGTTAAAAAAAATGAATTTTTTTTTCAATTTACACATAGAAAATCGACTTATCATGGAGTTGTCTCCTCCACTTTTTAAAAAAATTAATTAATTTTGAGCATTCATCCAAATGAGTGCAAGTTACAACTGTTTTCTCTATCTGAAGAAATGTCCTCAATCTTTAGCTTTGCAAGATTTTGAGATGATTTTGGTAATTTCAGCAGATTTACAATAACTTCAGTTAGAGTAATTTCCCCTTATCGTGACGTCAAAGTTCACGTTGGTTAAATGTCGTCTGACTCTTTAAAACTCCCCTGAGAAATAAAAGTACGCGAAGTATACTGTTTTATTTACTTAAAAAGCATGATGTTCTTAAAATTACACATCTCATATGCTTCTCAAAAGTTTTACTTTGATTCTCGTGAGAACGTGAGGTTGGAAACCATTGGTACTTTGAGTTGTGGGTCAAAATTTACTGACGCCGAAAAAATCTATCAGATCAATGTGTAAACTTTTGTGACGTCACTCGATTATTTTTGATTGAGTGAACTGAGGTGAACTTTAGAGGTAACATTGACTTGTATGTCGTATACATCGTAATTGTTTTTATTGTCTTGCTGATTCTAGCGAGAGTGTGAAGTGATAAAAATTGCCATGATTACATGGAACTACTGGGACGATTAAATCAATGCATTACTGGTCCGATTTACTGACGCAAAAAAAATTCGTTGAATGAATGTGCAGCTAGTCCGAATTTTCTATTCACACACGCCTTGCCGGTAGAGCTCTCTTCGCGCCGGCGCTGCGCGCCGGCGAGCTGCGCTCGCTATAATGGCATAATTCTGGGGAAAGTTTATTTCAATCCTTTATCTTAAGAAAAGATACAAATCACACTTTTCATTCACTCTAACGTTAGGCGAAACAAAGTCGAGGTATACATGGTACATGTACCACAGGGGCTTTTGTAAAAGAAAAAACATCGTTAAAAAAAAGTGGATACCTCGAAGGAAAAATATATATATATTTTTTTTTTTTTACACAAGCCCCTGTGCATGTATAACGTATTTTCATCACTACGAAAGCTAATTTCAGTGGTTTTTCATTTGATTTGTGTAATTGATTCAGCCTTCTTTGTGGAGCAAGTCAATAACTTCTGTTTGTTTAATATAGGTTACATCAAAAGGTCAAAACTCAATATGATGACGTCATCAGCGATTTTTTTCACCTCTGTCAATTATCTTTAAACGTTAATAAATATAAAACTCCCGCTCATATTCCATTTTGATAAATCTTAATAACTGGGTCTTGGCAATTTTGTTGTTCAGAATTATTTTAGGTAGCATGGGGGAAGGGGGGGCAGGAGGACGTGTTAAAAGTTTACACATGTACAGAAATTAACATGTAAATGTGTTAATTCTTTAATAAGCTCAAATAAGGAAATATATTTGCAAATGTAAATGTATGGAAATAATGTACATTAAGACAAATTTATATTTGCTTGTATTTATTTTCAGCAGACCATCATTGAGGAAGGAATGCACAGATTGACAAGAACTGTTAGGATCAAGTACATGTATTACTTTGATGTCTTCGAAAATTTAAATCAACAGTGTATAGTTAAGTATCACTCAATTGCATACCAAGCAGGCACTTTGTCACTTAGAAACAGGTAGGTGACAACCCCTATTTTTATTAGGTTCCCCCATGCTTTCAAAACGGCTGTTACGAGCCTGCTTGAAGTTGCATTAATCAAACCATAGCAGTGGCATAAAAAATTCTAAATTCTCATAAATAGGATATATTATAAGAGGTTTCTGTCTGTAAATGGGGCTGATCAACTACCGGGTATATATATTTTATTTTGTTAAGTGTCAAACAACATGTTAGATGCATTATAGCAGGCTACTCCACTTACTGGGTATAACAGAATACAAAGTCAATTGAAGTTTAAATGTGTGGTGTTTCCATACTGGATCGGAGTGAAAAGGTCCTGACTAATGCCTTTCTGAGAGTTAGGCAATACATGTGTTTATTACTGAGAAAATAATAATTTTGAAAGATTTCGGTTCAACATGAAACTTCTAAGTAGTTTGTTTTAAATTTACAGCATGCATCTAAATTGCTCAATTCTGATAAAAATGTACAGTAAAAATGTACATACATGTATATTGTGGGGAACACGTAGAGAATGGCAACATTTCTTTAAAGTTACCTCCCTTAGACTATAACTTAGAGGCCAAATATAACATACAGTATTTTGGAGATATGCACTTATTTAAACTTACTGATGATTTTAAAAAGATACTATGTATGAATTACATTTGGCATGCAATATGAATATGTAAGATTGACCACTTTAATTTAAATGTCGTAGTTTTTATTAGCTCACCTGAGCTGAAAGCTCAAGTGAGCTTTTCTGATGAAACTTTGTCCGTTGTCTGTCGTTGGCGTCGGCGTTGGCGTTGTCGTTGTAAACTTTTCACATTTTCATCTTTTTCCCCAGAACCACAGGGCAGATTTCAACCAAACTTGGCACAAAGCATCATTGGGTAAAGGGGATTCAAGTTTTTTCAAATAAGGGGCCACACCCTCTTTAAAGGGGAGATGATTTAGAATTATTGAAAATTTGTTGGTATTTTTCAAAAATCTTTTCAAAAACTATTAGGCCAGAAAAGCTGTAACTTGTATGGAAGCATCCTCAGATCCAAAAAATCGTTAAAAATCGTCATCTTAAAAACTATTGGGCCAGGAAAGCTTAAACCTGTGTGGAGGCATCCTCAGGTAGCGTAGATTCAAGTTTGTTCAAATCATGGTCCCAAGGGGTAGGGTGGGCCCACATTTGGGGGGAGGGCACAGGATGAAACTGTGCCATTCAGTCAACTGAAATATGACTGAATGGTTACTGAAAGGTGACCGAATGGCACAGCTATGCCATTCAGTCACCTTTCCAGACCATTCAGTTGACGGAATGGCAGAGCTTCATCCTGTGGGGGATGAATTTTTACATAGGAATTAATAGATAGAGAAAATCTTTTAAAATCTTCTTCTTAAAAACTATTAGGCAAGGAAAGCTTAAACTTGTGTGGAGGCATCCTCAGGTAGTGTAGATTCAAGTTTGTTCAAATCATGGTCCCCGGGGGTAGGATGGGGCCACAATGGGAGGATGGATTTTTACATAGGAATATATAGAGAAAATCTTTAAAAATCTTCTTCTTAAAAACTTTTAGGTCAGAAAAGCTGTAACTTGTATGGAAGCATCCTCAGATAGTGTAGATTCAAGTTTGTTCAAATTATGGTCACCGGGGGTAGGGTGGGGCCACAAGGGGGGGGGGTGAATTTTTACAAAGAAATATATAGAGAAAATTTTTAAAAATCTTCTTCTCAACAACTTTTAGGCCAGACAAGCTCAACTTGGAGTGGAAGCATCCTCAGATAGTGTAGATTCAAGTTTGTTTAAATCATGGTCCCCTGGGGTAGGGTGAGACCACAATGGGGGATGAATTTTTACATAGGAATATATAGAGAAAATCTTTAAAAATATTCAAGGAAAGTTTTCAGTCCAAAAAACAGTAACTTGTGTGAAAGCACGGGTTGTGCAGAATAAAGTTTTATCAAACCATGATTCCCTAGAGAAAAGTGGGGCCACAAAGGGGGGGGGGACAATTTGTGAATCAATGTATTAATGTATTAATGTGACGGTGTCTAGATTTATATTGAAAAT